>CAXDID010000848.1:0-232480 GCA_963988835.1 Hexamita inflata | reverse complement strand
GAAATGTCACAGCAGTTTCAAGTGCGGAGATAGATGTGTCATATACGTTCCAGATTCCCCGAGGCATGCGCAGCTGTTGTCCGGTGTGCTCGCCTAAGATCTAAATCGAGGCAGCTACATCGAATACGTGTGCTTCAACGCAGCGCCCACCTAACTGCGCGGCGCACTGCGACCAAACGGGCCGGTAACTCGGCCGCCGGCAGTAAACTACTAAGAAGATTCTTGGCCCGAGACATCTGATCGCTCGCTATACAACATGCGGCTTCTTGCGCAGGAACACGGCTCTGAAAGCTAGAGCCGCCGCGCACAGCAATCTCTCGCGCAGTGGCCGGCGCAACTTGCCAAAGAGTCTTAGTCTCGAAGACGGTTAGGATTCCAGCTTTCCATTTCAAAGACCTCGGACTAGGACAGGACCATTATGGTTTCCGGGCTGCTAGCACGGCTTTGCGTCGCCGTCTATTTGTCCAGTCCGCTTCGAGTAGCCTTGGCTAAGAGCGGTCGTCCGACTGTTATTTTCAAACTGGGTGCGCCTGTGAAAATCTAGTTCGCCGCACTTCGATTTTCCGGACGAGTCTTTTGTCTAGGCGTGTGGCCCGGAAGAGATTGCCCTCGCATCCGCCCAGTTCGTGCGCCTCCGTTGGCCACGCCAGTTTTTGCGTTCGGCCACCTCAGATAAACGGCAAAGATCCACATTTCGCCTTCCAGCCGTGAACGAGCGAACGCGGCGCGCAACGTAATCTGTTGGTGTCCGCGCCGCCAGCGATTTCTTCGTTGGGCGCGCTGTTGTGGATGGACGCCAGCGGAAATGGGCCGCCGTTCACAGTTCGTCTCTCTAATTGCGGCAGAGCAGCAAAAGCCAAAAGGCGCCGAGGCGTTGCGGTGCGTATGTCTCCTCCGCGCCTTCCACAGCGATGCTTTCTGCCGAGCATTTGGGCCGCGTCGGAAAGTGAAAGTTGTGCAAATTACGTTTTAAATTGCGACTGTTTTTTAAAAAATGTTGAAATCGATATTCACGTTGTTTACCATTCTGGGATGGCGACTGGAGCATTTCAGAACCAGCTCTCTGCGGCTTCTTCGATTCTGAAATGTTGAAATCGATATTCACGTTGTTTACCATTCTGGGATGGCGACTGGAGCATTTCAGAACCAGCTCTCTGCGGCTTCTTCGATTCTGACTTCCGCCAGATTTACGAAATGTCACAGCAGTTTCAAGTGCGGAGATAGATGTGTCATATACGCTCCAGATTCCACGAGGCATGCGCAGCTGTTGTCCGGTGTGTTCGCCTAAGATCTAAATCGAGGCAGCTACATCGAATACTTGTGCTTCAACGCAGCGTCACCAACTGCGGGCGCACTGCAGACCAAACGGCCGGTAACCTGATGCCGGCAGTAAACTACTAAGAAGACTTCTGGCCCGAGACATCTGACGCTCGCCATACAACATGCGGCTTCTTGCGCAGGAACACGGCTCTGAAAGCTAGAGCCGCCGCGCACAGCAATCTCTCGCGCAGTGGCCGGCGCAACTTGCCAAAGAGTCTTAGTCTCGAAGACGGATAGGATTCCAGCTTTCCATTTCAAAGACCTCGGACTAGGACAGGACCATTATGGTTTCCGGGCTGCTAGCACGGCTTTGCGTCGCCGTCTATTTGTCCAGTCCGCTTCGAGTAGCCTTGGCTAAGAGCGGTCGTCCGACTGTTATTTTCAAACTGGGTGCGCCTGTGAAAATCTAGTTCGCCGCACTTCGATTTGCCGGACGAGTCTTTTGTCTAGGCGTGTGGCCCGGAAGAGATTGCCCTCGCATCCGTCCAGTTCGTGCGCCTCCGTTGGCCACGCCAGTTTTTGCGTTCGGCCATCTCAGATAAACGGCAAAGATCCACATTTCGCCTTCCAGCCGTGAACGAGCGAACGCGGCGCGCAACGTAATCTGTTGGTGTCCGCGCCGCCAGCGATTTCTTCGTTGGGCGCGCTGTTGTGGATGGACGCCAGCGGAAATGGGCCGCCGTTCACAGTTCGTCTCTCTAATTGCGGCAGAGCAGCAAAAGCCAAAAGGCGCCGAGGCGTTGCGGTGCGTATGTCTCCTCCGCGCCTTCCACAGCGATGCTTTCTGCCGAGCATTTGGGCCGCGTCGGAAAGTGAAAGTTGTGCAAATTACGTTTTAAATTGCGACTGTTTTTTTAAAAATGTTGAAATCGATATTCACGTTGTTTACCATTCTGGGATGGCGACTGGAACATTTCAGAACCAGCTCTCTGCGGCTTCTTCGATTCTGACTTCCGCCAGATTTACGAAATGTCACAGCAGTTTCAAGTGCGGAGATAGATGTGTCATATACGTTCCAGATTCCCCGAGGCATGCGCAGCTGTTGTCCGGTGTGCTCGCCTAAGATCTAAATCGAGGCAGCTACATCGAATACGTGTGCTTCAACGCAGCGCCCACCTAACTGCGCGGCGCACTGCGACCAAACGGGCCGGTAACTCGGCCGCCGGCAGTAAACTACTAAGAAGATTCTTGGCCCGAGACATCTGATCGCTCGTTATACAACATGCGGCTTCTTGCGCAGGAACACGGCTCTGAAAGCTAGAGCCGCCGCGCACAGCAATCTCTCGCGCAGTGGCCGGCGCAACTTGCCAAAGAGTCTTAGTCTCGAAGACGGTTAGGATTCCAGCTTTCCATTTCAAAGACCTCGGACTAGAACAGGACCATTATGGTTTCCGGGCTGCTAGCACGGCTTTGCGTCGCCGTCTATTTGTCCAGTCCGCTTCGAGTAGCCTTGGCTAAGAGCGGTCGTCCGACTGTTATTTTCAAACTGGGTGCGCCTGTGAAAATCTAGTTCGCCGCACTTCGATTTGCCGGACGAGTCTTTTGTCTAGGCGTGTGGCCCGGAAGAGATTGCCCTCGCATCCGCCCAGTTCGTGCGCCTCCGTTGGCCACGCCAGTTTTTGCGTTCGGCCACCTCAGATAAACGGCAAAGATCCACATTTCGCCTTCCAGCCGTGAACGAGCGAACGCAGCGCGCAACGTAATCTGTTGGTGTCCGCGCCGCCAGCGATTTCTTCGTTGGGCGCGCTGTTGTGGATGGACGCCAGCGGAAATGGGCCGCCGTTCACAGTTCGTCTCTCTAATTGCGGCAGAGCAGCAAAAGCCAAAAGGCGCCGAGGCGTTGCGGTGCGTATGTCTCCTCCGCGCCTTCCACAGCGATGCTTTCTGCCGAGCATTTGGGCCGCGTCGGAAAGTGAAAGTTGTGCAAATTACGTTTTAAATTGCGACTGTTTTTTTAAAAATGTTGAAATCGATATTCACGTTGTTTACCATTCTGGGATGGCGACTGGAACATTTCAGAACCAGCTCTCTGCGGCTTCTTCGATTCTGACTTCCGCCAGATTTACATTCTTCATGCATAATCGCATTGTGGTCTATAGCTTAGTACGCGTTTGTAAAATCGGCCAAAGTTAGCGTTTTTCCTTGAGCTTTGAAGGATTCGGTTCTTACGAGAGCGTGAGTATTACCTCAGCTCTTGAAACAGAATTGGTGATCTAGTATTTTGATTTGTTGCATCAACCTCGTTTTTAAATACGAACAAAGAGAATACAGCTAGTCAATAATCATTGATTTGCAACTAATTGGCCTAAACCATCATCGTATATACATATCTATCTTCTGGGATAAGAAGAGCTCGAAGCGGAAAAATTGCTTGAAGTCTTGACGGTTCAAGAGCTGGTTAAAGAAAAATTTCAAGATTTTGAGAAAGGGTTCAAAATGTTGGAAAACTAAGTACTTCAGGTGTTACCACGTAACCTCCCTAGGCTCTTAGCTTTTTGATGCGGATGATGATCGTCAAGAATCCGAATGCTTACGCTTTAATTCCTCATGTGCTTTTTGTTCTGTAACGAGTACCCTTGGAACATGTCGAAAGCTTTGCCTGTAGCTTAAAGAGAAAATTCCTGGGTGACCGATGTTCGCAATTTACGAATTTCTAGACTAACTGGTTCAAATAGTCGCTATCAAGTTCCACACAGCTTTCAAGCGAGTGGCTTTGCGAATCTGGGTTCAAGCACGTTTTCGAACTCGCATGCAGCCTCAGAAACTTAGTCACTTACAAATATTTAGACGTGATTGAAAACGAAACATCAGACCAAGCCGGAAAGAGACTCGCTGAAGCACTTGGAGTGGAATACCTTCCATACACAAGCAACGACTGGTTGTACTTCAGCGGGAAATCAGATGATCTATCCAAGTGCACCAAAGAGTATCTCTAAGACTTCGGATGGATGGGACAGCAAAAAGACTACCAAGAAATGTGCAAGCTGAAGAAAAAGAACCCACTGTACTACTGGGACAAGAAAACTCTCGGCGTTGAATGAACAATTAATCATTCATTATTCTTCATCTCATAAATCATGATAATTATTTTGAAATTGTACAATGTAATATACATGTAATAAAATATGATTACAGATTATAAAATAACTATTATTTTAACTTCGTTTCCAATACAGTCTATTTGCAAAATAATTTTATAAATTAACAGAACATTAATAGTTTGAACGATGTATAACACCATTATTCGAGAGTATACAAAATATTGATACTTATAATTTGAAAGTAATCTCATGGAATTTAAACAAGTTGAACTAAACTAATAAGTATAAGCTTGACAAACTAGCACTTCATGTTTCAAATTTGCATTCCTGTTTTCAAATTTTAATGGAAAAACAAATCGTTTGTATAACACTAAATAATCTTATACTGTTAAGTGATCTTAGATTGGTTGTGTGTTCTGTGCATTTATATAGACAAACTACAAATTTGTACAAATATAGATTAAATCTCTAGGTTATAATTTTTGATATTGGCGCTCACATTCGGCCCGGTAAGCACTTATGGCTAAATTTAGCGATCTTAGAACATATTCGCAATTTATGTTTTATTCGGAATATGCAATGCGGAGGCTCGCCCTACTTACCACAACACAATACGACTTCACCACACCAATAACACATAATGTGGAAGCTTCACTTCAACGGCGCACTGAAACAGTACCTCAGCCAGACCACCAAGGCCGCGATCACCAGCGACGCCCATATGTACGAGCTGATGAGCACCCAGCGCAAGTCCAGGGGCATCTGGCTCCAGGTCTCGGAGCAGCTGAACGTGACCCAGCAGCAGGTCCACGACTACTTCCACAACACCTGGATCAAGCAGTTCTTCGATTCCTTCGACGAACACAAGGCCGAGCTGAAGAGCATCGTCCAGAGCCTGCTGGGCCAGGTCCACGACAGATCGCTCATCTCCCAGCGGGCGATAGACCTCTTCGTTAACCTCCACCTGAAAGAGAACTTCCACGTGAAGTCGCTCCAGCAGTTCGTCCACCACGAGCTCCAGAAGTACAAGGACGGCTTCAAAGGAAAACCGGCCGTCCACGTAGAGAAGAAGAAAATCGAGGTCAGAGAAGCCGAGAAGAGCCTGCAGAACCCGTCGCTCACCCAGAGCTCGAGCCAGGAGCCCAGCGAGGCCAAGTCGAGCGACATCTCGAAGTACATCTTGTTCGGCTGAGTGACTGTAGTTTTCATAATCTTTGTGTTGTTTCGTTGTGTATTATTTATTTCGGATAAGTTCAGATTTCTGTTTATTCTCTTAGTGGTATAACAACTAAATAATGTACAATTACAGCATATAATTATTAGAACCTCATATTTAATAATATTTCCTAACCTATCATACAATCAGTCATGTAATAATGGTGATAATTACGCATGTTCCCTTTTCAAACTTAAAGCGAGTTTTAAGACATCAATAATACGATCTTAGACTTATCATTTCCCAGCTACGTAGCTAGCCAACTCTCATTTCCTTTTGCGCTCGTTTTAAACTTTCAAATCTATGAACAATTTACAGTATATATTTATGTAGAACCTCACTTATAACATTTTGAAAACACGTCTTAAATTTATTCGTTATCCGTTGCTTACTTCATTCAGAATGTCGTTTTCCGTTTGCGCCCGTTTTAATCTCCCAGATCGATTGATAACCCATTTTCTAAAAATAGTTTGGAATGGAATTTGTGTATTTCGTCCGCAGAACCGCCGGTTGTTCGTAATCCAGCGTTTCAGCCGAAGTCGTTTTTAAAACGAAATCAAAGTTGATCGCTTCTTGTCCCGTCTTAGGGTCTTTACAGCTTCGGGTTTAACAAAAACAGGGAGCCGCAGAACCGCTTAACGAAGAATGCCCGCTTAGTTTTTCAAAAGTTGATCTCGCAGTTTAAGCCTTGCTCCTTACATTTCGGTTGATAAAAGAAATTTTGGAATTAGATTTCAAACATCGCCGCACGTGTCGCATTCCGCGTAAGTAAAGAGCCTTTCCACCTCCCTATAGTAACCACTAAACTTTTATGATCGCAACCCACCCTACCGACTTCACTATTTGCCCACGCTCAGAACAAGAAATTCAAGACTTCAAGTCCATGATGGAACGCATGCCCGCCGTCCAGTGGATCGACTACGCCGCCGAATTCGAAAGAGCCAGACAAGAGTGCGTCGGCCAGACTTTCGAGCGCTTCGAGATGCCCAGCGTCCCGCAATTCTACGACGGAGGCTTCGCCGAGTTCGACAGCTGCAACACCAGTACCCAGCTTCTGGGATGTAATTCGACTTCCGCCGAAAAAGACAGCGGTGTATTTTCTAGACCTTAGGCCACGTCAGCCTGCTATAGCCAAGCGCTGTGGAAATGATATGGTATTCATATACTTGGTTTAATGCTTCATTAAATCTTTGCCGGCTACAGTTCGGCTAAACATATTTAAAGCGGCCGCGTGTTGGCTTCCGATAACCAGGTCTCCGGGAGCCCGACGCGCGATGGTCCGCATTTTTTAATTTTCAAATTTTACATATTTGACTCCAGAAAATCCAACTTTTGGAAATCAAGTTCGGTTTGTGAGCTTGATCAAGCACTTAAGAGAATTTGCAAGTTAATAAAATAAACATCTAAGTTAATTTACTGTGATAATATAAAGAATATATTATCTTAGAGATTTCTCACCTGTCTTTTAATTAATGAACACAAGAAAGTTGAATATTCTAAACATTTTTATTCCAGAGTCAGACACTAGTGGCATTAACAGATTTACAAAGAAAGGTTTTGAAAAGTATTTTAGAAGATTCTACAGATTTGAATCCAGCATGCAACTATTAATTTACCTCAAGCTAAATTATGATCGGTTCTTCATCTGAACTGCAGTTTAACTCCGAGCTACAAAGTTCCAGCTTCGTTTCTGTTCCGAAAATATACCGGCCGAACTGGCCTTCGTCGTTCTAGAATGTTCACTTTAACCCCTTCTTTTAATATTTTAATATTATAAACTTATATTTTATGTCATTGTTTATACATCACTACCAGAAATTAAAGGTGTTCCACGAATCCAAACATAACGTTACCTCAAACGAATCTCAATATCATACCTCATCTTCAAGGTTTGTCACTCTGAATAGCCTCCTCAGACAACCAAAGTTAGTTCGGCGCTTGAACTAACATTGTTGACCTCGGAAGTTATCTTTGTAACTTTCTTTGGGATGGCTGGTATGAATCTTGGGACTAGTGTATCAGCTTTATTTCACATATCAGTGGGAACACGTAGTGCTTCTAAGTTTAGATTCATATCTGATAAATATAAGTATGAAAATAAAGAATTGCTATTTACAATTTAATATTGTATCGTTTAAATGTATTGTTAGATTGTATTGTTGCTGTTGAGTCAGCTATTTATTTTCCACCTAACAACTTTCTATGCATAAATCCCCTTTCTCCACTCCAAATATGCGAATTTCGCAAAACGTCTTTGCCGGAACTTTGAACGTTCCCGGTTCGCTCGACTCACAATTTCTCTTGAGCAGTTTCAACTGCCCGAATTCCATCGTGTAAATTTCGCCTTCGCAGTTCATCGTGAGCGATTCCAAAAACGATTCGTTAAGACTCCTGAACGTGAAATCGAACCAGATTCAAACGATTGAAACGAGTTAACTGAACAAACCAAAGGGGCTCGCGATGAGCAACAACGACCTGTTCATCTGCGATTAGAACTCGAGCAGTGTTAAAATGCTGAACGGAACCACCGGCGAGGTCGAGAACTTCGTTGGGCAAATTAGCGGGTTTCAAGACGGGTAGTTGGCCAAAGCGCGTCTAGATAGGCCCAGCGGAGCAGCAGTGTCTCAATTCGACAACGTGCTCTACATTGCCGACTAGTACAACCACTGCATTCGGTACATATACCGCAACGAGATAAAAACGCTCTGCGGGAACACGAAACCCTCGTACAACGACAAAATTGACGAGGTAAACGGGATTTCCGGCTTCAACTCGCCCACACGAGCCGTCATGCTCAAATCCGGGAACCTTTTAATAGTGGACACCGGAAACAACGCTCTGAGACACGTTCACGTGGGCGCAAAACTGGTCACAACCATCATCGGACAGAACGCCCAGTACTACCACTGCAACTGCGAACTGTAGTACAACCCGAATTACGACGCGAGGAGCCTTGACATTCAAAACCACTACCACGTTCACGTAAGCTATAATGACAGGTAATCGGGCATAATTGACATAAGTAAGTACTTTAAGAGACCCACAGCAGCGTGCTAACTGAGCAACGGGCAGATTCTGTGCGCATGCGCCCAGGGTGAGGTATGGCTCATAAATAACAAATACGACGACGCGGTAAAGCTCGAAAACGTAAATCTAGGCCAAATATCGGATTTGAAAGTAGACATCGAAAACCCGCAGATAGTTTACGCAGTTGACTCGACCAAACACGTAATTTGGCAACTAAAACTAGAACCAGAACAAGAAACCGTTATGATGACCGCAAAATCATTCAGACCAGACCTAAGCTACCAAAACGAGCTGCTCAAACGCTCACAAGCAGCACAAAGCATAATACAAAACAGCTTAATGTCGCAAACACAAGTTGAGCAAAAAACATAGCCAATACAAAAATCACAAAAATAAGTGGTTGATTTTGATCTGTTTTTGTCCATGCTACTGGATGTGGAACCAGGAACATACCCAGAAGATCCATCAGTTCTTCTTGAATTATCGCCAGATACATAGCAGACGCTAATAAAATTGATTTTGTCTCTGAAATCACCTCGCGCTCTTCCTGCGTCCGTTTCAGTTATGAATCACTATTTCGCGCTTAAGATTTTAAATGGATACTAGTTCCTTTTAGCTCCTCTGTCAAAGAATCAGATTCTTCAGGGTCTTTCTATGTCTGGGTTCATAGCGACAGCTTTGACAATATCAGATTCGGATGAGCTTAGCCTTTTCAGAGCGAATGGAGTGGAGTTTAAGGGCGATTTCTGCGAAACACTTAAAGTAAGGTTCCAAATCGTGTTCGGGGAGTGGTTGGGTGGTCCGTACAATAAGCTTAAGCTCGTTTTGAAGAATAAACAGCGTGAGGTGGTGTTCGAAACCTCAACATTTAAGGAATTAAAAGCTGAATTTGCTTCTAAAAGATTCGAATCAGAAAAACTGATTCAGTGCGAGGCCAAAATTGACGTTTTACCTACAGAATTAATGAATATCGGAGAATATGAATACAAAGGAGGTTTCGAACTGGAAATAGTCGACTGCCACGGAAATAAAGAAATTATGTGGAGCGGAGGTAACTATGACATCGAATTCAACGTTAAATTCGGAACAGAAACAGGGGGCAAGAAAGGAATGAGGGACGTTGTCGCGTTCTACTGTCTAGGGTGAAATTTGGTTTTATAAATTTAACAAATCCTACCTATATTATTACGGTAAAATCTCACGAAAAGATTCTTGGATACACGTATATACTCAGGAAAACTAGAAAGTCAATACATGATTACGTACTTCTATTAGATATTTTCTCGTAAAGACCTAATCTATTCTCATATAAGCATAAATTACACATTTTTACAAATGATATGGTATTAGTATAGAAAATAAGTGCGATAATAAACTAATTGCTTGCTTTTATCATGATAGCGCTTTAACATGAAGAATTAACTTTATTACATTATAAAAATATTAGATTTTACATTTATGTTATAGACCCAAGTTGATAAATGAAATTGAAAGCTTATACGCGATTTTGCTTGGCTCTATACGCGAGTGTATCCAAGAGGCTTTTCGTGAGATTTTACTGTATAATATATAGACTAACGCTGGATCGGACGGGCTCGGAGTCGATAATTGAAGACTGGGCCAAGTTAATTAATGGTTTTCATCTTTGTTTCCAATCTAAGTGATTCGGTTAATGTTCAGATTTCCATAATTTGAAATAGATTTGAAAAATAAAGTTATAAAAAGTTATGTAAACATGATAATAATAATAAAATATATATTTTAATTGAAATGAAATGGTAGGTCTAACAAAGTTCATGAAAACGACTCGATATAAGGTTTATTATGCAATATAGTATTTATAGTTATATATAAAGTACGTTTAACTGTATAAAATCACTACAAATCAATTACAAAATTTCTTTAAAATGTGGATAAATACTTGGGCTCAAAACCTTGATCATACAACAGATAAACTTGAACAAAATGCATTTATTATGTTATATAATACATAGAAGTAACAATTACGGATATTTATATTTCGTGCTTTCATTAATTCTCTAATTAGTCATGATATTACTTTGTTAACTAAGTGCTGATATGTATTAAACAATTAATATCTGTTGTTAAACGAGCGTATTATTTGTAATTCATGTTGAATTCATCATTTAGTTATTTCAACGTACTATATTTGATGTTTGATTGTTATGTTTGGAAACAAAAAATATTAAATCCTTTCATACTTGGCTTAAAAGCAATAGAATTTGTTGAATTATACAATATTCAAAGCATTAAATATTATATTAATTAGTATATGTGTATTTTACTACAATTTTACATATTCTCTCTTTCACATTGAAGTGGTTAATATGTAATAATGCATAAATATAGGTTAAAAACATGTTATATTTTTGTAATTTATATTAATGTAAATCTATGGAAATCTGAACATTAACCAGTGATTCCGCTTCCTCATTTATGTTACAACAACATTAATGTATTTAGTTCTATGTGTGATTTAACATCTTTTTAATATCAAGTAACTACTAGTAATTCATATCATTTAATAAAAATAATTTATGTATACTTTGTATATAAAAATATTATAATATAATAGTATATTATAAAGTATTCTTTATTTAGTATATTTCACTTCATGTTGAATATCAATGTCAGAATTAGAAAATAATAAATTATAAGAGCTCTATAATAAAAAAATGACAAGAAAATATTTACATAAAATTAAAAAAGGTGGAATTCGTATAAATCATTTGAAAATACTTGGTAGTTTAAAGTTTTTATAGAATTCGGGCATTAATACTCTTTCTATCTCTAACTGTCCAAATCTATCTTTTGATTTGATATCTGATACGATTAAAAAGCTGGAAATATACAAATGTCCGGCTTAAATAAGTTAAATACAAAACTTGGTCCAATTATAAGAACTGTAATTATCACATACTAAGCTACAAAATATTTCTGGGCTAAAGTGCTTGACTAATATAACAGTATTGGATTTGTTCAACAACAGAATTCAGGACATATCCGTGTTGCGTTTTTTGAATTGTATTACTGACTTAACTTTAAGTTACAACTTAATAAGAAATCTAAATCCACTTTACAATAAACATACGCTTAGACATCTTCAATTATCGTGCAATAGGATTACTGATATCACTGTATTAAGTTCATTATGTAATCTAGAAGAAATTGAATTGTAATACAACAAAATTGTTCATGTACTCGCACTTGCAAATTTAAAGCACCTAAAATAGCTAGATATTAGCGATAATCATATTTCCAGAAAGAATATGCTACCACTCTAATTAAACCCGAAATTTAATTAGCTTACTGACGATAAGTTTCACACTCAGATAACTCGTTAACAATTACCGCACTAGAGTGAAATCCTGAGTGCACACAAACAAAGGAATATTTACATCACAACTTTATTCAGAACGGGAGTTTAAAAGAAATAGAACAAAATCAAAAATAAGTTCAGTAAAGTTCAGGCGTTGATTCAAACAAGAATATAAGATACAGTTCACGCACAAATCGCTATGACCTCTTAAGTAATATCTTCATTTAGCTTGTGGTGATAAATTTATTATTAAATTACTCACTTAACTGTATCATCAGTAACAATAAATTTATAATACATATATATTGTTTAACGAAAATCATATCTGCCAAATAATCACATATTCTTATAAAATGAATCGCCAGCTAATTCCCCTAACAAAAACCAGAAATATATATTTGAAATTAATAAAAAATAATATAACTAAAGTGCAATCAAAGTTTAAAAGATAACTATATGTGTATTCCCCTTCAAATCACACATTTGTAGTGTTATTTGTTTAATTATTTGTAAATTCTAAATAATTTGTTTTAAAACACAAATTGGCACTTTTATTTGTTATATTTAACAGATTATTGAAATATTTGCTATTCACCACTTCCAATGATTGTTGCAATAATAATAATTGGTTTCTGGATTATGCTATTCTTTATAATATTTGCTGCTCTTAAGAATGAAGCTAAGCAAACTGATAATAAATAAAGCATTTTCAATATTGATGAAGAAATTATTAAAGTCAAGCCCAAAAAACAAAAGCGTCAAGCACCATTAAATAATATAGATATAAACACCTTTAATTTCTGGTAGTGATGTATAGTATCATTCAACATATCCATATTTAGTAATATTAATATCTTTGAGGAAAAATTATATAATAATTAAAATGTTGCCGCTGATACGCTAGTCCCAAGATTCATACCAGCCATCCCAAAGAAAGTTACAAAGATAACTTCCGAGGTCAACAATGTTAGTTCAAGCGCCGAACTAACTTAGGTTGTCTGAGGAGTGACAAACCTTGAAGATGTGGTATGATATTGAGATTCGTTTGAGGTAACGTTATGTTTGGATTCGTGGAACACCTTTAATTTCTGGTAGTGATGTATAAACAATGACATAAAATATAAGTTTATAATATTAAAAGAAAGGATGAACATTCTAGAACTACGAAGGTCAGTTCGGCCGGTTTATTTTCGGAACAGAAACGAAGCTGGAACTTTGTAGCTCGGAGTTAAACTACAGTTCAGATGAGGAACCAATCATAATTTAGCTTGGAGCAAATTAACAGACAAGCTGCTTTGAGGATTCCAATCTGTAGAATCCTCTAAAATACTTTTCAAAACTTTTCTTTGCAAATCTGTTAATGCCACTAGTGTCTGACTCTGGAATAAAAATATTTAGAATATTCACCATTCTTGTGTTCATTAATTAAAAGACAGGTGAGAAATCTCTAAGATAATATATTCTTTATATTATCACAGTAAATTAACTTAGATGTTTATTTTATTAACTTGCAAATTCTCTTAAGTGCTTGATCAAGCTCACAAACCGAACTTGATTTCCAAAAGTTGGATTTTCTGGAGTCAAATATGTAAAATTTGAAAATTAAAAAATGCGGACCATCGCGCGTCGGGCTCCTGGAGACCTGGTTATCGGAAGCCAACACGCGGCCGCTTTAAATATGTTTAGCCGAACTGTAGCCGGCAAAGATTTAATGAAGCATTAAACCAACTATATGAATACCATATCATTTCCACAGCGCTTGGCTATAGCAGGCTGACGTGGCCTAAGGTCTAGAAAATACACCGCTGTCTTTTTCGGCGGAAGTCGAATTGCATCCCAGAAGCTGGGTGCTGGTGTTGCAGCTGTCGAACTCGGCGAAGCCTCCGTCGTAGAATTGCGGGACGCTGGGCATCTCGAAGCGCTCGAAAGTCTGGCCGACGCACTCTTGTCTGGCTCTTTCGAATTCGGCGGCGTAGTCGATCCACTGGACGGCGGGCATGCGTTCCATCATGGACTTGAAGTCTTGAATTTCTTGTTCTGAGCGTGGGCAAATAGTGAAGTCGGTAGGGTGGGTTGCGATCATAAAAGTTTAGTGGTTACTATAGGGAGGTGGAAAGGCTCTTTGCTTACGCGGAATGCGACACGTGCGGCGATGTTTGAAATCTAATTCCAAAATTTCTTTTATCAACCGAAATGTAAGGAGCAAGGCTTAAACTGCGAGATCAACTTTTGAAAAACTAAGCGGGCATTCTTCGTTAAGCGGTTCTGCGGCTCCCTGTTTTTGTTAAACCCTAAGCTGTAAAGACCCTAAGACGGGACAAGAAGCGATCAACTTTGATTTCGTTTTAAAAACGACTTCGGCTGAAACGCTGGATTGCGAACAACCGGCTGTTCTGCGGACGAAATACACAAATTCCATTCCAAACTATTTTTAGAAAATGGGTTATCAATCGATCTGGGAGATTATAACGGACGCAAACGGGAAACGACATTCTGAATGAAGTAAGCAGCGGATAACGAATAAATTTAAGACGTGTTTTCAAAATGTTATAAGTGAGGTTCTACATAAATATAAACTGTAATTGTTCATTGATTTGGAGGTTTAAAACGAGCGCAAAAGGAAATGAGAGTTGGCTAGCTACGTAGCTGGGAAATGATAAGTCTAAGATCGTATTATTGATGTCTTAAAACTCGCTTTAAGTTTGAAAAGGGAACATGTGTAATTATCACCACTAATACATGACTGATAGTATGATAGGCTTGGAAATATTTTTAAATAGTGAGGTTCTAATAATTATATGCTGTAATTGTACATTATTTAGTTGTTATACCATTAACAGAATAAACAGAAATCTGAACTTATCCGAAATAAATAATACACAAAGATTATGAAAACTACAGTCACTCAGCCGAACAAGATGTACTTCGAGATGTCGCTCGACTTGGCCTCGCTGGGCTCCTGGCTCGAGCTCTGGGTGAGCGACGGGTTCTGCAGGCTCTTCTCGGCTTCTCTGACCTCGACTTTCTTCTTCTCTACGTGGACGGCCGGTTTTCCTTTGAAGCCGTCCTTGTACTTCTGGAGCTCGTGGTGGACGAACTGCTGGAGCGACTTTACGTGGAAGTTCTCTTTCAGGTGGAGGTTAACGAAGAGGTCTATCGCCCGCTGGGAGATGAGCGATCTGTCGTGGACCTGGCCCAGCAGGCTCTGGACGATGCTCTTCAGCTCGGCCTTGTGTTCGTCGAAGGAGTCGAAGAACTGCTTGATCCAGGTGTTGTGGAAGTAGTCGTGGACCTGCTGCTGGGTCACGTTCAGCTGCTCCGAGACCTGGAGCCAGATGCCCCTGGACTTGCGCTGGGTGCTCATCAGCTCGTACATCTGGGCGTCGCTGGTGATCGCGGCCTTGGTGGTCTGGCTGAGGTACTGTTTCAGTGCGCCGTTGAAGTGAAGCTTCCACATTATGTGTTATTGGTGTGGTAAAATCGTATTGTGCTGCGGTAAGTAGGGCGAGCCTCCGCATGGCATATTCCGAATAAAACATAAATTGCGAATATGTTCTAAGATCGCTAAATTTAGCCATAAGTGCTTACCGGGCCGAAAGTGAGCGCCAATATCAAAAATTATAACCTAGAGATTTAATCTATATTTGTACAAATTTGTAGTTTGTCTATATAAATGCACAGAACGCACAACATAAGATCACTTAACAACTAAGATCATTTAGTGTTACACAAACGATTTGTTTTTCCATTAAAATTTGAAAACAGGAATGCAAATTTGAAACATGAAGTGCAAGTTCGTCAAGCATATACCAAAATTATTAGTTTAGTTCAACTTGTTTAAATTCCACGAGATTACTTTCAAATTGTAAGTATCAATATTTTGTGTACTCTTGAATAATGGTGTTATACATCGTTCAAACTATTAATGTTCTGTTAATTTATAAAATTATTTTGCAAATAGACTGTATTGGAAACGAAGTTAAAATAATAGTTATTTTATGATATTACATTGTACAATTATATATTCTAGGATGGAATGATTAAATATAGTTTGACATAGTTAATGTTGTAGTATAGTTAGTCAAATAATGGTGTTATAATTAGCGTACTACATAACCTCATTCAGAAGGGGGTAGCATTTTCGCTTATAAGGGGGTAGGTCAACTCGCTTACAAGGGGGTTGGACATGAAGTTACCCCCTTATAAGCGAGTGACAAATTTCATGTGTTTTAACCCCGTTTTTTGACTGTAAACCCTTCAAATTCAACAATATTTTTAGATACATTTTGGATACATTTCACTTATAAGGGGGTTGAAAATGGTAACCCCCTTATAAGTGAAAAGGCTACCCCCTTGAGAACGAGGTTATGTAGTATATGTAGCTGAAACTGAAAAATTATACGGTAAAATCTCGCCAAAAGACTCTTGGATACACTCGCGTATAGAGCCAGGCAAAATCGCGTATAAGCTTTCAATTTCTAAAGTTTATATGTGAGATATCCTGTCTCAAGAGTCAATTCGCGATCAACTTGGGTCTACAAAATAAGTGTAAAATATAATATATTTAAAATGTAATCATGTTAATTCTTCATATTAAAGCGCTATCATGATAATTGTAAGCAATTAGTATATTCTCACACTTATTTTCTACCAATCGTCTGGTAAAAATGTGTAATTTATGCTTATATGAGAATAGATTAGGTCTTTACGAGAAAATATCTAATAGAAGTACGTAATCATGTATTGACTTTCTACATTTCCGGAGTATATATGCGAGTGTATCCAAGAGTCTTTTAGCGAGATTTTACCGTACAGAAACGTGATATCATTCAAATAAATATAATTGTTCATTCAACGCCGAGAGTTTTCTTGTCCTAGTAGTACAGTGGGTTCTTTTTCTTCAGCTTGCACATTTCTTGGTAGTCTTTTTGCTGTCCCATCCATCCGAAGTCTTAGAGATACTCTTTGGTGCATTTGGATAGATCATCTGATTTCCCGCTGAAGTACAACCAGTCGTTGCTTGTGTATGGAAGGTATTCCACTCCAAGTGCTTCAGCTAGTCTCTTTCCGGCTTGGTCTGATGTTTCATTCTCGATCACGTCTAAATATTTGTAGAGATATTTGTAAGTGACTTTGTTTCTGAAGCTGCATGCGAGTTCGAAAACGTGCTTGAATCCAGATTCGCACCAGCAAGTTGTATAATTATATTAATTTGATCATTATTGAAGAATATGTCTCAAAAGATAAAATCCTTCACTCAGCTCCCTTTTATCCCAGTATTTGCGTTAAAACTGATAATATTGTCTTTTGCAAAGCATTATTTTCTTCGTTTTGTTTTTTAATCGTTTCGAATTAAATATTTTATTCGTTTTGAACGTTTTAGATTTGTTTTTCAACTCGGTTTATTTAAGTTTTCAATAATATGAACTGGATTTCGTTCTTTAGCATCAATGTGAGTTTATTTACTTGTTCGACCAGTTAAATGAATTACTATTTATTTTCGACGAATTTGAGAACCAGATTCATTTAACAATCGTACGTTTCATTAAACAAGGTCTGGCACTGAACTAAAATATTCTTAACTGGAGCAGTTAACAATTCGTAAAGAACGAACAAATTCTTGAATAAAATGTGATTAGACCATTATGGATCGAATACTGGAAGAGAAGTTGGTACACGGTTGAATTTCGTACAAATCTCTGTGTATTTAGCCAAAAATAGTTTGTAATAATGCACCGGTGGGTACTCTGGCGCTAAAATACTCTTAAAATACTTACCAGATTTACACTCGTACTCCTCAACACAAAAGTCTTACTCATCCTTCATACGACCTGCAAACTAACTGTACAACGCGCTCATATCAGACACCGTACGATCCACACACAACACTTGATTGTTAAACTCTTAGTCGCCATAGAACGCGAGCTCCTAAACATCACTAAAGAAATCAAACTTGTAAATATTTGTGTAGTTGAACCCCAAGACGTGAAAAGGGCCTGAAACCACTGTTTGCTTACTCATAACACGTTCCGGCTCAATTTCACCCCAATTAAACTCTATAACTTCACCAGCCAAGTTAAATGTAAAGAACTAATTCTTATTTATAGTAGTTCCTCTTAAATCCTCGAATTTTTCAAATAAAGCACGTGAAAAACAGTTATCTCCTTCATAAAATTCGTTGTCAAGTATAAATTCACGTAACTTTATTCCTTTTGCACAAAGGGGCTGAATAAAATCGAATATTTCGGCTTAAAGCGAATCTTTTTATAATTATAAATGAATAAATTGTATTTTTTGGTCAAAAGACTCTTAAAGCTTTGATATCGCTGTAGTTAAGGACGTAGAATTAATAAAAACATAATCAGTGTCCTTGTGAAATTATTTAGATTTTTAAACAAGCCGATTAACAGAATTTTAATCTGCTTCACAAAGTTAGTCTAAATTATCACATAATATTTTAAAATGTTCAAAACCTAATATTTGAAGTGGTATTTGAATTAATATACTATATATTACCAATAAATATAAAATATGTTTCATATGTTCATTTTTTCCCTAATCCTGCGATTTATTGTTACACTTTTTCAAGTCTTTCACTGAGTGAGTAACTAACTGAGTTGGATAGATTTTATGTGGTCATATTTTATGGTTGGAAGAGTACTGAAGATTTACCAAGGTTTAATAAGGAGTCTTCGAGTTATTTAACTCGTAATTCCAGATGTTAACTGTTTCTTAGTTGGTCTTCGTATTATTTGAGTTTAAGTTTGACTTTGTCTTCCACAAGTTTTTCGAGTTATTATGGCGAGATTATGATTACGTCACTAGGAAGTTGAACAATTCTTGGACTTACTTCTTAGCGGACCATTGATTGTGCTGGCTGATATTGAACTGTTTGGTTGTTTTGGCTCAAGCTTACTGGTTAATTTTGTATTCTGTCCTCGATGAGGTTGAATTTTTCTTCTACCTCTTGTTTAAGATTCTTTATTTATTCAACGGCATCCATTATCTGACCGTAATTATCTGACTGATAAATGGCTGGAGTTTTCATTGGCATTGGTGTAGTAAACGGTTGGCAGTAAACATTCGGTTATGAACCGAAGTTTTGAGGAGAAAACTGGGTCTTCTCAAACTCTCGTGTTAGAGGAGAATTGAATGAATTAGTCATTGGAGTGGAGAATTTTTGATTAAGATTGGGATTATTCACGGATAAATGCGAATTCAATTATTGTAAAGTTGAAAATGTTACACGAACTGTTAAAAAAGATGATTGAAAAGAGAAATAATAATTCGATAATTAGTAATTGATACTTAACCTTCTATCTGGCTTATATATTCTACAGTAAAATCACTCAAACTTAATTTCGTAGCGTTCAACCGCATCAATTACAAGTTAATCGTTATCAGTAATACCATCTAAGCTTTGCTAAATATACTCAGGTGCGAGCTTTAATTGTTCATGTTTTAACGTCAAAGATTAATACAAAGGGGTTTCGTTAACTAATTCATTATCTACCAATTATTCAAAGCATAATTCTTGTTATACTAATAGGCTTCGCAGTATTTCAAGATTTATGTCTTGTGGCTTTCTACTTAAAAATTTACAAGTGCACTTAACGATGTGAGTTAACCGCAAAATACTTTCAAATAAATTTAAACGTTAAATTTGATACTATTTTAATTCAATTCGTCGTGTAGCTCTAGATATCGGTAGCATAAATTCATCTAATTTTTGTATGTCCGTACTTTAGAATACTTAATCTAATAGCTCATCAATCATTGAAGTGGTAATTTTTATAAATTTATACTAGTTAATATTGGATAGATAGCAATTATATAAAACGAAAAATCTATAAATGCAATATTAGCTTCATTTTTCGTTACATCATATTTTCAATGCAAATTAATGTGTTATACTCTGTGTTATGTATTTTGCATTGCATTTCACTCCAAATTTTATGTAACCATTACCTGCTTCTTTATCGTAAAAGGACACAAGTTGCAAGTATTGTGGTGTTTCTTATTTGATTATGCACGAGATTGAGAAATACAAGACTGAGATTGGCGAATTGAAGAAGTAAATTCTGATTTTGCAGCGCAAGAACTCGCAGTCTGCCTCTTTGGAGCGCAACAACAATTCTCAGGTTTAGCTTGTGGCTGAGATGAATGCAGCGTTGAATCACGAGCTAGCAGGTGCCAAGGTCGAGTTGGAGAACTAGAAGCTCGTATCTAATTAAATGGAGAAATAGGTGATCAAGTATTAGATTAAGCTGAAGGACGTTACTTCAACGTGCTTCAAGATCCAGGACGACTTATAATAAATCAAATCGCAATTATTCGATTTGAAGCAGTTCCAACCGTTCAGCGGAGATGTGCTTTAGTCTGAAATAACGCGCACGTTCAAAATCCTCTCACTCCAAAATTAAACGAACTCTTAACAACAAATTAAAATCAAATCACTTCAGGAGGAAGTATTTTAACTTTAAGCCGAAAACGCGAAACTCAAAATGGAACTCGACCTTGAAAAGAAGCAAACATCAGAACTAAAAATTCAAAACCAGTTCCTCACACACTAAATCGAAGAACTCAACACCAGACTCCAAGAACACTTACTCAATGAGCAGAAACTCGTTAGCGAGCACGAGCAAGTAAAAGACAAACTCACAAACCAACTATTCTAAACTGAATCATCACTCTAAAACACCAAAACTGAATTTAAAATACAGACCACTGAACTGCAAAACCTCAAAGCAGATTACCAAAAATTGAATGAAAATTATAACCAACTAAAAGAAAAATAAACAAAATCAGAAGCACAAATTCAAACGCTCAGCGCTTAACTACAACAGAAAATAAACGAGTTGGAGCAGTACAAACTTCAAAACAGCAGCTCCAGCTCACAGCTCATTCAACAGCACAAAGAACAAGTAAGTAAACTTGAGCAACAAATCCAAGATCTGCAAAAGCAAGTTTATGATCTGAATTAAAAATATCTAATGCAGTCAAAACAACTTGATTAGCGCGATTCCGAGATAAGGAGCTTAAACTCAACCATGTAATCACTTTAGCTTGATGTGAATAATAACAAGCAATAATTAACAGCAAATCAAACGCAAATAACCTAGCTCAATGCACAGCTGAATTAGTTGCGCGCGCAGTTACTTGACGCTGAGTAATCAGTTTCAATCTTTAAATCTTCCAATGAGCAGTTGAAGCTGATGGAGAAAACGTACGTGGACCGCGTGATGCGCCTCGAGATCGAGCTCAAATCGCAGACTCAGTAGGACAAGCTCACTCAGCTCCAATCTCAAATACAAAATCTTTAACAACAACTAACAGCACAGAAAGACAACAATCAGCAGCTTTGTGCTCAAATAAACGCAATTTTGGCTGAAAACGCGTCCCATAAACAGCAACTTGACCTCAATAACAAAACAATCGTTGACCTGGACCAGAAGAACCAATTTTTAAAGGAACAAATTGAACTGATGAACAAACAACTGAAAAACGCACCAAGCGAAGACACCGAGAAACTGAAGGCAGAAATAAAGAAATTACAACTCACGGTTCTCCACGAATGCAAAGAAAGGAACGAACTCATGCGCGTGCTCAACGAACTCAGGAGCAGGAAGTGATATTTAGGTTTAATGTTTAAAAACTTGTTAAAGGGTTTAAAATTTTAAAATAAAAACCAAATCATTTTAACTAATAATTTAAGTAATAAGCTAATTATCAAACAAAAATTTATAAGCAAATAACATAAAATTCAGGAATAGCTTGTTTCGTTAATAAGAATGCAATGATTCGTTCTTGGATAACATGTTGGAAATAATCGGGTTTCAAAATGAATTAAAAATACAAATATGAAAACTATTAAAATAATATTAAATATCCACTTCGTGAATGACAACTTAAAAACTTGAGAGTCAACTAAATAGTTATGGAAATCAATATATCACTCAAGAAAGATAAAATAATATATAAAATTTCATAGAAGAAATAACATAAACAATATAACACTTTCAAAAACTACTATAGTCACAATATTATAGTCGCAATACACCAAACAACTGTCGCTAACTAGACTTATTCCAATAAAATATGTCTAATATCAAAACCTGCCCGTAAATAACTAACAAAATACAAAAAACCAAAGTGCAGCCAAAAGCTAAAATCACTTGTAATTTAACTTTAACAAAGGAAATTAGTTCTTAAATTGCAGACACTAATATTAACAAAGAAATACTGCCTGAAAACGACATCAATATGGTTCGTAAGCAAAGCAGAGAAAAGTGTAGTGCAAAATATTTGAGAGATATCTTTTTTGCTTAAGTTAATACGGCATTGAACCAAATCAATAACTTATAACTTAATAGAACGCCAGAATAAATGATCAATATGATTAGTGGTATGGAAGTAAAGCAAAGAAGGTTGCTATGGGACTACCTAGAGAACTCAATTACGCCGCATAAGCCATACAAAAACTACAGAGATAAATTTACTAAATATTGCAGAGACAGTTAAAGTAAATCTAAAAGGTTAACAGAAATAGAACGAAACATTAATATTATAATAAATTTTTACAAAAAAGCATTGAATTAAACGTTTAATTAAGACTTTGAAGTGTATACTTCGTAAAAAGTGATTGAAAAAGTATAAGTGCTTACCAAAGAAGAATAAATAATATTTTGGTAAAATTTTCATTTGCTATAGCCAAAAACATCAATACATTGTTAAAAAGAATATTTTAGAACAAGAGCATAATAGGTTTTGTTTTCAGAAAGACTTAGTTTAAAAGATAAATTTCTAATAAAGAAGTATTGTTTGGAAAATGATAAATAAGGTTATACAGATATAGCAACCAATCTATTTGATAATTATTTTGCTAACAGAAATATATTTTATTGGGAAATACACCGATATGCGATGCACTGTAAAGTGTATGAAATGAACAAACACAACGATAGATAAAATCACGGCTAAAACCTTTAAATAATGCAAGCTTATGAACTAATTGATTCATACACTTTAATATATAAGCATGGATTATAAGAGATATTGAAGATCGATACCACTAATTTTACCCCATCATAAATTTGTTAGAAAATAAACTCAATGAGTAGAATTGATAATAAACAGTTTTGGAAATATTTGGAATCTGTTGTTTAGCCAAAGAAAACAATTCACCATTTTAGAAGGTATTATAATAACACATATAAACGAGTATTGTATCCTAATCGTTTAACAGATGACGATAAATTGTTAATAATAAAATAATGTTCATAGATAACTTTAAGTAATGCAACTACAATGGCAAAACAAATTTATAACCAATATTTTGTTGGTAATCACATATTTTTTAGAGATGTATATGAAATAGTTTTTAAAACTCTTCTCAAGTTTAAATAATAATCAAATACGTGCAGTTAAATGAATTTAATTAATCAAAAATAAATTAACAAAAAGGAAAGAGACTATCTACACACGATAGCATATAAAAAAGGATTACAAATGATACTGGACAAAGATTGTTCTAATTTAACCAACAAATAGATATGTTAATATATTTTGAGATTGAATACAACTGATAGAAAGGATTTTTGGAAATATATTTTAGAAAAATATAGTACTTCTTTTGGAAAAGATTATTTTCGAACAACATTTCAATAAGCATTATATTCTTATACATTGACTGAAGAAGACTAACAACATATTTACAAATACTTATAAGAATGTTCTAACATGACTATTACATAAATTGTTTAACAACTAATGAATGGTTATTTTAAAAACAAAGATGTGTTCTATTGGGATGTGTATTATAAAGTTCGTACCAAAAGTCGTTAAAATAAACTAGATAACAAATAAAATAATGAGTAGTAAACTCAAACATAAATAAATAAACAACAAACAATTAATATGCGCTAATTAGTTTATATAAATAGTTTATAATAAATAACTAAAAATTAATGTTCTAATTTGACGTTAAAATAGCTTTGTGAATAGATATTAAGTTTGGATTCAACTTAAAGTTAGTAATTTTGGAAAATAGTATCCAATAACATTAAACCAAAAAAGTCTCCAGATGCTTAGAAAGTTTATTTCCATGCTTCATTCCTTCAAGTAATGTATTCGTATAGTTTAACCAATGAAGACAAAGAATAAATTTACAAATATCTGAGAGAAAACGATAATTTAACATAAACAGAAGCAACATAAAACATTATTAACGAATTTTTTAAGGATAAAGATGTGTTTTATTATAATGTTTACAAAATAGTTAACAATAAGAGATTTAAACAAAGATGCATTAGTCAGAAGTGAACTTGGTAATGATGGTTACTTAATATATATATTCATTTCACTTCATCGAGACGGCACAAACGAACGACTGTGAGACTTTTGAAAGCTAAACATGGGTTCTCGCACACCAGTGTTTCCACTTTCAAAACGAGCTCAACCCGTCATTTATGCCCACTCAGTAAAGACCCAATAGGGCCCTCACTGAGTTGTTAGCGGACCAGTTTCACCTGATTCGCTAACTTACTTTTTAAAAACTGGTTCTCGCTTCTCAGTTTCTATTTGCTCGCTATTTCCTTCGGCTAGCACGAGAGGTTGTTCCGTTATATTGGCATTACTTGATAATGGTTGCCTTTGATGCATTGGTTCATTAACTTGATTAGGTTCCTAGGTTCCGTTTTAGTTTATTTGTTTTTGTAAATTCCTAATTTCGGATTTTTGCCTGGGGCCCTTCTTAGTTTATATATATGACCGGCTGAGCCTTAGCTTCACTTGCATTATTCTTACTTACTCCTTAACAACTGAAAAATCAATGTTGATTCTTTGTTATCATAAATATATTTGTGGAGTAAAATAAAGCTACAATTATTTCAGCTACATTTAATGTAATAAATATTGTATAGTAATTATTATTTGGTTCATTTGTATATATTCCACTTCAAATGAGTGATAAAAACTTGTTTGCACTAAAAAAGGCAATTGAACAGAACATGGTACTTTTATAACAAATAATGGGAATATTTTAGCAGATCGATGAACATATTCAGCTTATATAACCAATTAATGATTTGAAAAAAGCAAAATAATGGTCTTAACTTGAAATGACCCAGCTATACCACGGAATTTTATTATTTGGGTGGGACGCTTTCGAGTATCTAGCTACATTTGTATCTCGAGATGTTTCCGCTATAAAATCAAAGATTAAGAAAATTAAAGATGATATTTAGTGTATTTTGATATTTGTGAATTATAACTTCAAGGATAAACCATAAAAGAGCGCCGAGTTCGCAAAGTAGCTTAGTACACTTAATATCCCTCTTTCACTTGTTCAGTTTTTGGTTAAAGATTTCATTATTTGATTATACTTTATAGAAAGAACATACAGAATATTTTTTAGTATTATTGAATGAATTTTATTTAGTATATTTATTATTGGGATTTTCTTGCACCTATTTGTATCTGTATAATATAAGTATTAAATAGAAAATATTCCTAATTTTCTTTTTTACTACTGAGCTCAGTCTCATATTCAAAACCTTAAATGAATTTTAATGCGTTTAAAAATATAATACTAATATATATAGTAAAAATTCTTCTATACCTTTGATACCACTACTGAACCAGTATAAGCGAAAGTTAAGTGAGTGGGATATATAAAATGCGTTTAAAATGTATTAAAAAGACAAATTTATATTTAAATATATTTAAATAATTAATACTATATATATATATTCATTTCACTTCCTCGAGACGGCACAAACAGACTTCATTGAGACTTTCGAAAGCAAAACATAGGTTCTCGCACGCCAGTGTTTCCACTTTCAAAACGGGCTCAACCCGTCATTTATGCCTACTCAGTAAAGACCCAGCAGGGCCTATATATATTAATTATTAAAATTATTTTGAACAGACAGTTCACTGGAGCATTCCGCTCGGTTACTGAATCTGGTTCGTTTGGTTCATGTGGACCTACGCCGGCATCATGAGCGTTTATTGCGTTGAAACGATCGTTGGTTAATAAGTTCTCATAATCCTCTTCTTGTAACTAATGAACGAGCAGCAGAAAATCAAACCGAATACTATAAAGCAAATTGCAACCGCAATTCCAGCAGCCGCTCCAGAAAGGAGTAAGAACGGGTTCAAAGAATCTTGGAACTGATAAAGGAGATTGTTGATGAAAATGTAGTCCTTGGCATTCGTTAAATTGGTCTCATAAGCGTAGTGAGCGAAGTCGAAGTAGCACGCAGGAATAAACATCCTCGTCTACGCTGGTGTGTTCAGACAGAGGGCTGCCCAACAGCTTGCATTTGTTGACTGAGCGCCAGAGCAGTCGTTCACGTTGCAAATAGCCTGAACTGGATTAGAGTTGTGGTTAGCGCAGTCGTACACGTGACAGAATGGGAAGGCTTGAAGGTTGTTTGAACCATCATAGCATTGGTGTGGTTGATTCTTGAGCTAGTAGTCGCACCTAATATCTGTTGGAACGAGGGAACAGTACAGATCGGTCCCGTTAGTTGACATTGTAATGTCCTCTGAGAGATCCACGATTGACTGATCACGTACGCACAAGATATCTTGTTGCTGATAATTGTAGCCAAGAATGATGAAATCAAGCACATTATCCAACACGAGCACGTTTTTCTCAACTGTATCCGGATCGTAAATGAATAAATTGTTATTCATCAGGAAATAAGCAGCTTATCTGGCCTTTACCATATCCCAACCAACTGCTACACGAGTGATTCCAGTTCCAACGAAACGCTAATACAAGTTGTCAGCAATAGCTAGCTGACCCTTTATGTTATTACCCAAAGCATAAACATCAGCTCCAATATAAATGAAGAGATAATCAAAATTCGTTGAAAGCTCCAAATAATCAATTTTTGTGGCATCAATTGGAGTTATCACAACTGGATCAAAAGTAGGATGGGAAGACGTTTGCGTCTGACCGCATACAAAAGTATCGGTTATATCACAAGTTCCTTTTACGAAAATACCTGTTTTTGTCAAAACAAAAATTAATCCCCCATTCGCTAAATCACCTCCACTAATAATTTATTTAACGTCAGTTTACGGAATTCCATCAGTAAAATCTACATCATAAATAGTCCAACCCCTAGAATCGATTTTTTCCTTATAAATCACTCCTGTGGTTGAAAGGTACCAAAGCTACTATGGATTTGTACCATCATCGAAGCAAAACAGCTGCTTCGCATTTGCTACATTTATACTAACAAATTCGTACTACATTTTATTTCCAAACAAAGTTCTTTTTGCCCCTTTAGCCCAAATACTTCCATCTTTGGCTATTTGATATACTACGTTATCGCACGTGATAACATCAAGTAAATTGGTATCATTGGATATCTAAGATATCATTGTTCCATATGGTGAATCGAAACGATACGAGTACGCTTTTTGCAAAGTTAAAACCGCAAACATGTATGTGGAGTGATTAACCTATATTAATAATTATCCCATTTAAGATTTTAAAGTCATTATCAATATTTAAAAAATTTGATATCGAGTAATTAAATATATACTACATTACCTCGAATACAGACACCCACTCATATTACACTAACTTACACTAACTTAGTTGAATGATTTTTGATTAGGTTAAGTGAGTCTTACTTTATTAGAAGCTTTGAGAATTATTATTTTTATATTCATACATTTACAAATATCACTCAACGATCAAAATCTTCTTTTATATTCCACTTTCAAACTCTGAACAACACGTCCTCAGCGCAGTCTTCAATTGCGTCGATTTCGATGAGTTTTTTCTTCGTGAACTCGTCCACGAATTAACTGGTCATCTTTTTCAAGAGTATTACCTCCGCTCCACAGTCTGTTACTTCCACTCCCTAGTTAAGAAAGTAGCTGCATGCGAATCGTAAATCTGGGGGAAGGAACGCGAAATTTTTAACCAAGTGGTCGAAAACGGCCGTTTGTTTTTGTTAAAGTGCCGATTGAAACGGATTCACTTTCGAACCCGTTTTGTTCTGAATCTCTTCGATAACGAATCCGTGCTCCACGAAATGGACAGTCGATTTGGTAGCGCAGGCGAAGAACACGTCCAAAATGGATATATTATTGGAATTTGATTTGTGGTACTACGCAGATTTAGACTACACAAAATTTAGCACCAATTAAATCACGTGTGGAAGATTCGAAATGAACGATAAGTGCACAATGTTCGAATTGACGTGCAACAAAAAATTGTTATGGAATAACTCGGCGTTTGTGCACAAACGCGCCTCACGAGGCAATAAAAGTTTAATAATTTACACATTTCCACGCAGAATCGCATAATGCAAAGCTGTAAAGCCAGCCATGCGCGGGTACTTAGTTACTGTGTCGTACAAACCACACATCGGACCAGATAAATTCTACTCAATGTACTAAACATTGTTGTTCAGAGCAGAATTAAACCAGAGGTCGTAAGTCTCACATCTGCAGCATTTTAACATTGGAGTGAATAATTATATACTTAATAGAATAAAATACAATAAAACGGAAACCCATACAATTTAATGTTATACACATATTACAATAATTTGAGATTTACACGCAGCGTATGTCGCGATGATACCTTCTATTTTAACATAAATGCATTCACATCACTCTGAAATGAAGCAATCTCATAACAAATCAAATTTTCACAAATATTTTGTTGTATTATGAATCTTAGATAAGATTATAATCGTGGAATATGTTATTATGTAATGAGTAGTGTCATTTTGTGTGTTTTTCTATGCTTTCTTAAACTTTCTTTTTATTTTGAGTATATTGAGTGATTAAATGTAAATTAATCGTTTTATTCCCGATCTAATAACTATTTTCCATCTTAAAATGTCGCAAATATACAGTGCTGTAAAGACAGCTAAAATCTCGAAGTGCTTAGAACCGATACAAGAAGTAATGAACAAAGTAGCGAAAAGAAAGAAACAAGTTAATTTGTGAACAGTAAGTGAAAAATATTTATTTAAATAAATTAGAATGCGTATCATTCGCGTTTTACAATCTTGCATAACATCATTACATATTTTCTCATCAAAAGTAAATGTCTTGTAATATCTGTAACAAGACATGTGAGCACGTGTCTCCAACTATTTCAAAATGCGTCTCATCTTTGAATAGCAAATATACTACAAAAACGCTAATTTTAGTTTTCACATTCATGGCTATAATTCCATTTCTTATAGAGTTCATTGTTAATTTTATTGTTCCACAACACATAAAATTTAGCTTTGGAAGACGAGGGGCAATAAAGTTTGAGAACAAATACAAACTCAAATAGAGAGAAAAAGCAAAAATAGTTATTATGGAGTGATTTATTATCATTAAATGTAAATCAAAAAATCACTGACTATCATTAATAAGTGTTTAAAACAAATATGCAGCTAACTTAGATAATAATAGTAAATTTTCGTATGCATTTTGTTATTGCAACGACACTCTTTATTTTGTATTCTAGATTTACAATGTAATGTTAGCTTATCCTTACTTTATTTTTCTGCGTGTGATTATTACATTATTAATATCTTTTGCCATGTTGGCTAAATTCAACTCTAGATATGAGGGTTGTCTTTAATCCCAGGATTCACAAGAAATAGTATTGAGATTCTAAATATGTTGCAAATCTAAAATTTTATTATATTATACTTTTAGTTATTTTAATTTCTTAAGTTCTTTCAGTGGTTCTATATACACAATTTAGTTTTCGTCAAGATGAAGTTCATTTAAATTTATTAGAGAGCTCAGTGCATATACATCTTTAATGCTACAATTCCATAAGACTAATTTTGTTAGTTTAGTTAAATATTATAAAGGAGTTAAATCAATATTCGTGTTTAGGGAAAGATAAAGAACAGATAAATCTTTTAAATATCGTAGTGAAGATATGTCTTTTAAGCTACATTAGCTTAAATCTAAATATTTTAATTAAGTCAACGGTTGAAGACCATTTATATCTATGTTTAAATTACTTGAAAGATTTAGTTCTGTGAGGTTGTTCATATACCTCAAAACGTCTAGATTCTTTATGCTACATGAGCTTAATTCAAGTTTTGTGAGTTAAATCAAAGTCTCAAGTGGAGCTATATCGAATTTATTGTAAGAAAGAGCCAATTCCTTTAAACCAATCATTTCGTGCAGCTCTTAAACACATCTAATGTTACACTTGTTTAAATAGAGTTTATCTAAGTTTAAGCATCCAATTGAGCTGAGATCAACGTCGTTTTCATCGAGACACAGTTCTCTCAGGTTTTTTAGTTCGCAAAGACCTGTTATATCATAAACGTCGCAGTTGGCCATGTTTAGCTTCTATAATTACAAGAGCCCTTGAATGTTATTAATTTTAAGTTTCTTATTTCCGTTTAAATAAAGTTCTTTCAACTGTTTAAAACTTGAGCTACATATTTTAACGCTTGTTGATAGGTTATTGTTGTTGAGATTTAAAATTTGAATGTTGTTCAAAGTAAAATCAATATTTTCAAGCGCACAATTTTCAATTGTTAAATCTGTTATTGATTCGCTGGATAACTTGGGCTGTATATTTTTGCAATTGATAATTTCAAGCTTTTCAATATCTAAACTCTCTATAAAATCTAAGCTCTTTAAACTATCATTTGACTGTATTTCTAACTTACCGTTGGATATTAAAGGCTCAAACTATTATATCTTTGCTTAATTATATTTTTACTTTTTAATTTGCATCGAATTTTATGGTTGACTGATCTCCATGTTTGATTTACTCATATGTGAAGTGAAATGATATTAAATGTTTAACTAGTTTAATTAACAATTCTAAAGGTTGGTTATAAAATATTGTGTGTTTGAACACACAAAAAATAAGAAATTTAAAGAATATCATAATTCAATGAATTGAACTTTCTTTTCAGATAAAGTATCTAGTACGTACTTTTGATGTTTTTGTATCTTAGAAAATAATAATTTGAGTATTGAATTAGATCAGATGTACATATATAAAAAACTTCTGATTTAAAATGCTAACATGTAGAATAAAATCACTCCAACTATGACCAATGGCAGAAAACATAAAATTATCAGATATTAATACACACCTAATCCTACCAATACATTTGTAATTCTCAAACTAAAACTTACGTCTAGGAATTATAATTAAACTACCAACGGATTTAAGAGAAAGCATGTATAAATAACGATATAGTTATAGCGATAAGTCAGTTAGAATCTTAACGAAAGCCTAGAAGAAGAAACAAGTAAAAGAATATCAGAAATAGTTTATCAAACAATAGAGAACTAAATAAGATATCAACGCGTCCAAAACCTTGGAAATAGCTAATCCATCCACGGCAATATACCCCGAAATTAGGAATTTGCAAAAACAAATAAACTAAAAAGGGACCTAGGAACCTATTCAAGTTAATGAACCAATGCATCAAAGGTAACCATCATCAAGCAATGCCAATACAATGGAACAACCTCTCGTGCAAACCGAAGGAAATAACGAGCAAATAGAAACTGAGAAGCGAGAAACAGTTTCTAAAAATCAAGTTAGCGAATCAGCCGAAACTGGTCCGCTAACAACTCAGTGAGGGCCCTGCGGGGTCTTTACTGAGTGGGCATAAATGACGGGTTGAGCCCGTTTTGAAAGTGGAAACACTGGTGTGCGAGAACCCATGATTAGCTTTCAAAAGTCTCACAGTCGTTCGTTTGTGCCGTCTCGAGGAAGTGAGATATATATATATGTTTCTTTTAATATCTTCTGGTTCCTTACATAACTAAATATATCTAAATTATTTTAAATTATATGATGTAATATGTCCATAGATGTCCATTTATTGTTAAAATCCCGAAAGTTCGCCCTTAATCACACTCGTTACCACCACTTATTACATTTTTTGATCTTTATGGAATTAAATGGAATTCCAGTTATTTTTATTCGACAATTACTCATATATAAGTAAAAGCGTTATTTGAACACGTAAAGAGTTCCACTCCATAAGTACTTACAGATGATGATCCAAGAGCAAATACAATTTTAGTGTAGAACAATTTAGGAAATAAACGACTTCCAAACACTCGTGAACAACTTGCCGTCCGTTCACGGTGTAAACTTCAACGTGGAAATAGAAAGAGCAAAATACGAATGTTAAAACCAGCAGTTCGAGCGCTTCTCCCTTCCCAGCGTCCCCCAGTTTTACGACGGAGGGTTCAACTAATTCGATAGCTGCCCCGTGCATAATCAAGATTTGGGCCAGGAAGTTTACGCCCAAGAAAGAGACAGCGGTGTGTTCTCAAGACCCCAATACGGGTCTTGTTTCAACCAAGCCCTCTGGAAGTGACTTCAAAACAAATACTTTATTTATATTTATGTTAATATTTATTATTATGTAATGCGAATCATGTTATCATGCAAGAAGGAAGTAATATTATAATGTTTTTGAAAGGTTATGATTATTATTGGATTACAAATACAAACTCATTTCAGTGCTTAGTACGCACAATCGATTTTGCACTAAAGATACGGACTGATAAAATTTTACTCTCTAATTTGCTTGTAGTGTTGGTCTAGATCTGTTTTATCTGTTACATTAAGAATCTGCTTGGCTCTTTCCTGGCTCATTTTCTTAATTACAATTCCGTTATCAATCAAGAATTCAACTGGATTTACAAACTAACTTTTTTAACGAAGGGCGGTTTCGTAAATTTATTTGGTCATATTTTATAAATTTTAAATGAATTAGAACCCAGCTTCCTGGATTCCAAGCATTGTTGATTGTAGAAGATTCATAATTAAAGTGGAGTTGATCCACTTCCTGTATATGACTATTATTTTGGAATTATTTATTTTAATCATTTTCCACACCCATTCTTTTGAAGAAACGGCAAACAATTGGTTGAAGCGTCATTATGTCGAGATACTAATATAGTTTGTTTCTAGTACTGATAGAATATGAGTGGTGGCACATATATTGTCATACATACAATCCACTATCGAACATTTCTCAAAACTATTATTTGTTTTCATATTTCACTCAGTTAATCTATTTTATTATCTCACAATCTATATATCCATTAACATGAATATTATTATTCAACTTATAAATTTTTAGTACTTTATGTTTCAAGTAACTATACTAGACCTATATTCAACAAGTATATGATAAATACATCTTCTTATACATCTTCTCATTAAACCTTCTTTTTGATCTCAATAACAGCTCTAACGACCGCGCAGGTCCCAACTGCAAGTATTCCGGCTCCGATAACGCTCTTCATGAGCGCGGCTGCTATTTAAGCGCCCAGTCCCTCGCTCTTTACCATTTCGCTCCCGTCTCCGTTCTTAGCCACTGGTAGCAAACTCAAGATGCCAATTCCGAGGTTTATCTCGGCCAACAACACGAAAATGCTTATAATTCTGCTCAACCCTTATAAACGCTCAACTGCACCGTCAAACACAAGTAGCTCGGCCAGCTCGTCAAAATCCGTTTCAACCGTTTACAACTTCCCGTTCACAACCACTTGCAAGTAAAAACGGACCTTCCCTTCAATTTACTCGGGCAGAACGCACAACCGCTCGTTATCCGACCCAGCGCAAAACTGCTACGAGTGCGATAAATCAAGCTGAGAATTTACCGTTAGGCGAACGGGCTGCAACACATTCACCAACTACCCGTTCAAATAACGCTGCGTTTGCAAATAATGGGGCCCGTTCTTGTCAAACTCGAACGAAGCAAAGGGCAGCTACAAAGCGCCAAAGGACTATTTTGAACGCGAAACCGCTACAGGAGCCTCTATTTGCGAATCAGTGTCGAATATGAAGGGAGTGGAGTAGAACTTCTAACGATGCGCACTAATCAGATTCTTAAACTGCTCAGCGGACGTTACACGCTCACCAGCAAGTTCGGTTATCTACTAATATGCACGGAACGAAGCAGAATCGGCAGTAAGAGTTACACCAGGAGTCTTCTACGCAGATAATGAACCATACACTATCCAAGACACAGCAATAGACAATACAGCTAAAATAAAATTAAAGAAGAAGCCAGCAGAGGCAATCAGTTTCCGCTCACGCTTACCAGCACCAAGCTTTACGAAAAATTATGGAATTAACAAACGCACACCAAAGCCTATACCGAGAATCTCCTAATTCAGCAAGCTCGCAGCACACAAATGACCCAGCTCGTGGAACGCAGCTGAGAAAATGAACGCGAGCACCGTCCAAAATGTTAACTTCGGAAGAGTAAAGGACAAGGGAAGCTCGGATTTAGGAACCACTAAGTTGTAAGCAGTAAACCCCAGGAAAACTGGCAGACAAATCAAGAAAATTAAACCCAACCCGTACGAAAGCGAAAAAATAACTTTTCCAGAGCGCACGCTGTTATGCGCAGGCAAATACTAAAATTTGAATAACTTCTAAAAACCTAATATATCCAGATGCACGCCTCGCTTTTCCAAATTTTACCAAAAATCTAGGCCAGACTTCCGCAAAGAAACAAATGTCAACGAATATATCGTTTATACGACTGCTAGCGATGTTATTACAACCCAATTCACCATATTATATGTGAAGTGGAAATTGACGAATATTGATGTAACAAAAAATAATGTAAATCGCGAATGCGAGATTAAACCAAAATATTAATTTGAAAAATGTCGTCATCATTTTTTTAGGATTATTAATTCAATAAAAAATGAAACAAAAAACTCGGTATTGATTTCAAGACTGTGCGGTTCAGTTTTATTCACAATAATATATAGTATAAAATAATCACTAATACGTCATTGCACGAACTTCTTTACAAACTGACTAAACTTAGAGCCATGTATTTCTCTTCGCATTTCACTAAGAACGTCAAACGCTTGACGAATCATAACTTCAATTTCGACTTCTTAAAACACTGTAGGCTATTATAAAGAAAACATAATCTACTCATCGCCACCTTTATTAACTGTATACTCAACGACTACAATACAAAATGCTAGCATATAATCAATCCACGATTCTCTTTTATAGTCTAGTAAGTTTTAACCAGGCTCTTCATCCTCAATGGGAACATACGCATCTATAATTGCTTTTCTTGATTAGTAGAAATAATCATTTGGATTAACTTAAATGGAATGAATTTGATCTTTAGCTATTTTTACTTCTTCTTAAAGCTTTAATGAATATCCAAATGTTTGAAGTAGCTATTTTTCTCTTAAAAATAATTAACAAATCAACACGTCCCATAATCTTTCTAAATTAGGTCCATCTAGAAGTTAAACGAACATACTGGTGATCCATGAAACAGCAAACATAGCCGTGCTAATATTTTGTTTTACAAATAATTTATATGTTTTTGGTCTTAGCTTTGAAATGAAATAATCCAATCTTTTCGTACTAGCTATAAGTCCATGATTGCTTGCGTCGTCAGCTAAATCGAATAAGCTTCTCATTGTTGTCATCATGCGTTAGAAACACCAAAAACAATCGGCTTCAACAAGAAAAGGGTTTTAGTTTTAATCATTTCGTCTTAAAGTCATGAATAGTTGTGAAACTAATTCATTTTACCCTTGCGTATATCTTTCAACATTTAAATTAGAATAAATAAATAATATTCTGAATAATGCTGATAAATTTTACGATTTAAGAACTTATGGAATAAGTCCATTGTAATCACCTTCTAACAACGCTTATTCTTCATTGATTTCTCTGTAAAAATTCATATTTTGTTAAGTTCTAAGAAGATCTTTAACTATTTAAATAGAGTGCTGTCTCATTTTGGTAATATTAGCCGATAAATTTTCAGTATCTGATAATGGATCAACGAGAAAGCATTACACATAGTTTCTATATGTTTTGCGCATTCCAGCTAATTCGTCTTCTCTTTATTTTTTGAATGGAGAAAGATATGATAAAGCGTATTTCCACATATCACCACGGGTTCTAGATTCATCTGGAACCCCATTAATAAGAGTGTTTTAAACAAATACTGGTTACATAAAATCAGCTTCTAATCCTTATTTAATTTGAATAGATCGTAGCTTATAAACAGGTATTGATGAGTCTTATATGGGTTCATATGGACGAAGATCCTTATTAATTTATATTGAAGCTAATTTTACGGTCGGAACATTGAATTCAAAGTCATGGATAAGTGGTCTCATATCAAATGAAGTGTAACTATTGATTAGTATATTTTAGTAATATCATACAAGCCCGATTCATTTTCTTATAGTGTTATAATAAGCGTATATGTAGCTAAAACTGAAATATTATGCTGAAACATCATATAACACGGATTAAAATAATTGTTCATTCAACGCCAAGAGTTTTCTAGTCCCAGTAGTACAGCGGGTTCTTTTTCTTCAACTTGCACATTTCTTGGTAGTCTTTTTGCTGTCCCATCCATCCGAAGTCTTAGAGATACTCTTTGGTGCATTTGGATAGATCATCTGATTTCCCGCTGAAGTACAACCAGTCGTTGCTTGTGTATGGAAGGTATTCCACTCCAAGTGCTTCAGCGAGTCTCTTTCCGGCTTGGTCTGGTGTTTCGTTTTCGATCACATCTAGATATTTGTAGGTGGTGATGCTAAATAAGTTACATGCTAAATCATAAATGTGCTTGAAACCCTTTTCGCACAGCCACTCACTTGGAAGAGCAGTGTGATATGTAATAGCAACTGGTTGAACTAACTAATCAAGTTTGAATGCGCCTGGCTTGAATCTGATAACACAGTGCTGAGCAGTCACAGTTCCCTCTGGGAATATTTGAATTATATCATTCTTGCTTCTTTGCTTCATCTGTTCGTGGAGGTGAGTGTTGGATGTTTTTTGATTCACGAGGAATGAACGGGAAGCGCGAAGAACTTTACCAATGCCGTATGCGTCAATCATGTCATCACGGGCAAGGTAAACTGGTTGGTGGAAGATTCCGTGGATGGCAACATCGTCCATGTTTTAGTGGTTGGAGATAAGAACATGAGCGTCCTTGTTGAATTTCTTCTTGTCAACGCGTACAAGGAACATGCGCTGCACGTGAATGATGAGTCTCCACTATAGAACGATGACTGCATTTGCGAACGCCTTCCTGAAGCCAGTAAACGGTGTCTCGTGATCACTGACTGTTTTCTCCACTAGTGATAAGAATAAACCACAAATGAAGTAAAACAGCGCAACCGCTATCATCGTTACCGGAGCAACTACCACACCGAGAACGATCGATAAAAAACGCATTGGAGAGTTAATAATATCGAATTTTGGAGGGAGGTGCAAGAACGGATGAACGGCCTTGTACTTGTATGGAAACTCTGGAGCCATTTAATTGTGGAGTGGAGAATGGCTTATAATTGGCATTTATGATTAAAAGGATGTTTAATAAAAAATTGATTGAATATGAATATGTGTGAAAGTAGAATGTACATTTCATGTAGTGTAATGATACTGTTTTATAAATATTATAATATATTGTAGGCTAACATATAAATAGTTAGAAATGGTCTATTTACTGCTTAATATACTTAAAACCTACTAATCTTATACCAATTATTCTAATTTGATCTTCATACTCATCTCGTCATATTATTTTGACATTATCAACTTCTTCATCAGAAATTCCTCTTCTTTTCTATTCTGTAGTGATAATTTGATACAACAACTTAGGATCTATTCTCTCCCAAAAAGATTCAATAGCCCGAATTTCAATGATATCAAGTGGCTTAGGTGTATCTTGTGGACACATCTATAATAATGGATCTATCAGACAATGCCTTTAAAATGAAAATTTAGCAACAAAGAGCTCAGAAAGTAATTATTTTTGATTAATAGTGTGTGCATAACTTGGATCTTTGACCATTTTCTCAAAATCATTATTATATTTTTATTGTCTGTATTTAAGTTATACAAACTGACTTTGAAGCTGTTTAACAGAAAACTAGCTCATAAAATTGTTTTAAATAAAACTAAAATCTTGGTTATACGTAATTGACAGCCGCCACAAAGACATTATTTCTTCCTTCGTCCATTAGTGGTTTTTTCTTATGAATGCGTTCAAATTCTTTTTGAGAATATTAGCGTAATAAGATTTACATGTATTTTCAGTTCGGTTTGGGAAGTGCTTTGCGATTTCTGACCAGTTTATTTGCTTTGGCTTGCCATGTTCACTATTTCTATTTTATTCTGTAAGTTAAGTTAGCAATGTGATTTCTTCTTCACTCCATTACTACTTCGATCTCTTCATTAAAGTGGTAAATATTTTAACGTAAATATTTTTATAACATGATGATATTAAACATCTAATTAAATATAATTCATTCTTCATTTTTAAAGTTAAATTTAGAATTATCAGTTTGAAAACCCTTTTTCACATATAATTTTACAACACTAAAAGAAGAATATAATGAAAGTGTATTACAAATCAATTCGTTTTAGTTTTTTATGTTGAATTGCAATGAACTAAACGAAATACATCTTTCATTAATTTTTCACTCACTCATGTTCAAAATCTTTAATTTTTATTTTACAAACAGCTCAAATTATTTTAACGTTTTGAATTTCTTCATCGTTTATTCCTCTTCGTTTTTATTCTTTGATAATTACTTCATACAGATGTTTTGGATCAATATGTGCCCATAATTATTCGGTCGCTCTAATTTCAATTGAATCAATTGATTCGTTGGTTTTGGGGCACATTTGTAAGTGCGGAATAATCATTTTATACCTTAAAAATGAGAACTTGACCACAAAAAGTTCTTAAAGTAATAATTTTGTGCTAATATTTTGTGCGTACTTCATGTTTTTGAGCATTTCTTCAAAATCTTTCAAGTATTTCCCGTGTCTGTATTTTAATTAAACAAATTAACTTTACAGCTGCTTGACCGAGAACTGGTTCATGAAGTTCTATTATATAAACTGAAAATCTGAATTATACGTAACTGTATAGCTCCACAATCTTAGTATTTCGTCTTTAGTCCATTGGTGATTTTTTCTTATGAATGCATTTAAATTTTTCTTGAGAATATTTGAATAGTATGATTTTATTGTGTTTTCTGTTCGGTTTGGGAAGTTTTTTGCGATTTCTTACCAGTTTATTTGCTTAGCTTACTCAGTTCTATTATTTTTAGTTAAATCTGTGAGTAATTATATTTCCTATTCAGTCCATTGTTATTTAGTCCTCTTCATTAAAGTGGATTTATGTAATTATTCTCGTATTAGATAATTTTTTATTAAAATAGCAAAAATCCAAAGATTTGTTTTCTACATTACCTCACTCTCAAGGGGGTAGCCTTTTCGCTTATAAGGGAGTTTTGCATGACGGAACTCCTTTATAAGTGAGTTGACCTACTCCCTTATAAGCTAAATAGCACACAATTGCAAGGTAATGTAGTATTTGATATTTGAAGAATATTTTCGAAAAAGGTGTCTGTAATTGAAATGGAAAAAAATTATTGACACCCCGGCATTTTTGAAAACTGCTAGGGTGTATTCGAACAAGAGTATGTAGTTAAGTGAATAATGCCTATAATATTATTATATTAATCGTTCAATTAAAAAAGCATCATTTCATAACCTCATTCTCAAATTTCAGTGCAATCCACAGCCAAGCTCCGCCAAACCGACAATGATGAAATAATTCTCTGTATATCACTTCCTCGAGACGGCACAAACAGACTTCATTGAGACTTTCGAAAGCTAAACATGGGTTCTCGCACGCCAGTGTTTTCACTTTCAAAACGGGCTCCCGTCATTTATGCCAAAATAAAAGAACATTCTTTGACCCAATAGGGCCCTCACTGAATATATATAAATTTAAATTAAAATCCGTTCAGTCAATTTCTTGGTCGGCGTGAATTTGTTTCAGATCCGAAAGTTTTTGAATTTGTTTCTTCCCGTTTCTGGTTTTCCAAACTGGAACTGCGAAAAACAACACTCCGCAGTAAATAAGGGTCACACCGAGGTTCGCACCCAGGACCGCGCACATGATGGTGATCGTTTATTATGTAACTCTCGCGTCAATCCGCTGAACGTAGTCCGAGGTCACTATTGAGTCCTTTATCACGTTGTTCACGTAGAAATCAAGCTGGAGGGCCGGGTTGTTGTCAATATCCACGTTTTTAAAAATTATGCTCATGTTATTTTGCTGATACACTATTAACTACGAACCAAGTAATAGTCCAGTGTTTTTGTTCAGAATTTTAACCGTCACCTCTTCCCTGTAGCTTAGTGCGCAGTATTTCGCAGCTTTGTCAACGTAAATGGTCAAGGTGAGCTAACTACCAGTGTAGTCGCCCAAACTGTCGCTGAAACAGGAATCGGTGACCAATTGAATCTGAACACTCATGTTTGAAATGAAAACGGCGTTGCTGTAGAAGAAATAGTCCAAAACAGCGGTCACCTGGTCCACAGTGAGCCCGTCCAAATATTTGAGCGTGTTCTGACAATCGGTGATTATCAACTCATCACAAGTGAACCACGTTACCCCAGCGGTGAAGGTAAAAGGCTTGTTAATTTAAGTTTACACCGTTACAATGTTTTTGGTGCTGTTCGTAATGTAAAAGGTTACGCGGAGAGAAACCTTGTTCTAGTTGTTTGAGTTTAAGAAAGTGTTAGAAGCAGCAGCTGAAGGACCAAGCTGCGTTGTGATCAGAATACCGTTACTCTGAATCTACAGCCCAGAATCGGTATAAGCGTTAGTAATACCCATAAAATTGTAAATCTTAGAACGAGTCTCCACAGACTTCTTGATCAAAGCGCCCAAAGGATCCGGTTAAATCGTGAAATCCAAATTCAGCTAAAAGTCTATGAAGCCCTTTGCCAAAAATAAAGCCGAAATACCATCTTGGGCTGCCTTCAAACGCACTGGAGTATCTGAATCTGGGATAAAGGCTGCTGATAATACGGAAAGAACCAACGACTCATGTTTTGATTTTGTTGAATCATCATACGTTATATACGCACGCCCAGTTGATACGCTATTCATAGAACCCGCTGTAGATAAAATTGATACGCAAGCATGCGTCGCATACAAATTAAACACAACATAATTTTGGTATAATTCAACAGAATTTCTTGTCTTGTCGAAGCAATCTCCATCGTTACCTCTTGAAACCTGCAACGAACCGGCTGGAACTTCGGTGAACCTGTTTTTAGACTCAACAATAATTTTACCTGTTGAAATTTTGTATAAATCTGAGCAAATTGCATTTTTGCACTCAATTTCAATGAGCTGTGGCGATTAATAGTCGAAATCTGTTAAAAACGCATGTGGAACATATGAACCAAAACCATCCAACAACAATGTTACTTTAATTCCGTGCGGAATTATACATTCGGGAAGCAAGTTTGACGTGAGTTAAACATAAATTAAATTTGTGTCCACGTACGCATTTATATTTGCGTTTGAATCAAAGCAATTGTATAACTATTGCTTCTCAGATGTAAGGAGCTCGCACAAAACGACAACCAGCATTGGAGTGTTTAATAGTATATACAATATAATAAAAATCAAGTTAAATAAAATGAAGTATTCGTTTAATAATTAATTCAAACAAATACTACATAACCTTGCTTGTAAGGGAGGTGCTAACTTGCTTATAAGGGAGTTACTGATTTCAACTCCCTTATAAGCAAAAATGTATCCAAAATGTATCTTTGGAAAATGTCGAATTTGAATGATTTATGGGCAAAAACGGGGTTTAAAAGCATGTGGTTAGACGTGGTTAAAAATTATTTTATTTGTCACTTGCTTATAAGGGAGTTTTGCATGATGGAACTCCCTTATAAGTGAGTTGACCTACACCCTTATAAGCGAAATAGCACATCCCTTACAAGCAAGGTAATGTAGTACTGTGTGTTGACGAATTGATACATAAAAATCACTCTTTATTATGGCTAAAAGTGTTATGATTTATATTGCACTGTGGGCAATAGAATTTTTAACTTTCAACAGCTAATTTCTTTACTTCTTCAATGTTTACTTTTGGTATCATGCCAACTGCTCTTTCTTCATATGCGTCAAACAAAGATTATAGCGCTATTATAATTGGACCAAGACCGACAGCTGGGCTCCATGTTTCTGGGTGATATGCTGTGAAAGAAAAACATAAATTTTTGTTTAACTCAAATCTTCCAGATGGAGTGAGCATTTGCACGTTTGGTGCTCTATATGGATACTCCTTTGGAAGAAGTACCTTTCCGTGATACCAACCACCTTCATATTCAGTGCTTAATGGTCCTCGTACTGAAAAATGGATTTCTAAAAGATTGTTTTGATCTGGTATATAGATTTTATAATTTACATCGTTCATGGTCTGAACCATTTTAAGTTATCTCATGATAATCTTTGGATTTTCAGGGGCTTCACTCATCAGGTAAATTAATTGAAGTGGATAAATTACTTTAACCAAGAATACTTATATACGTATGTTTCTGGTATAATAATGAATAATGGTAATTCCAATCAACTTAATCTCTAAATATTCTTTAACCTTTCATTCTTTATTCCCGAAACTAAAATATCAATAGCTGCTCTCCTTTGTTATCTGTTTAAGTATTTATGTACATTAAACAACATGAAATATAAGTATATACAAATAGTTAAGTTTGGAAATAGAAAGCATTCAATTCTTGATTGATAACGGAATTATAATTAAGAAAATTAGCCAAGAAAGAGCCAAGCAGATTCTTAACGTAACAGATAAAACAGATCTAGACCAACACTACAAGCAAATTAGAGAGTAAAATTTTATCAGTCCGTATCTTTAGTGCAAAATTGATTGTGCGTACTAAGCACTGAAATGAGTTTGTATTTGTAATCCAATAATAATCATAACCTTTCAAAGAAATTATAATATTACTTCCTTCTTGCATGATAGCATTATTCGCACTACACAATTATAAATAATAAAATAAATAATAAAGTATTTGTTTTGAAGTCACTTCCAGAGGGCTTGGTTGAAACAAGATCCGTGTTGGGGTCTTGAGAACACACCGCTGTCTCTTTCTTGGGCGTAAACTTCCTGGCCCAAATTTTGATTATGCACTGGGCAGCTATCGAATTAGTTGAACCCTCCGTCGTAAAACTGGGGGACGCTGGGGAGGGAGAAGCGCTCGAACTGCTGGTTTTAACATTCGTATTTTGCTCTTTCTATTTCAACGTTGAAGTTTACACCGTGAACGGACGGCAAGTTGTTCACGAGCGTTTGGAAATCGTTTATTTCCTAAATTGTTCTACACTAAAATTGTATTTGCTCTTGGATCATCATCTGTAAGTACTTATGGAGTTGAAAATTATTGATATAAATTATTTGTTCATTGATTTTGTTTGTTAGTTCACTTAATGTATTATATTGTGTATATAACCGTAAAGATCATTACAGTGGGGTAACGAGTATGAAAACAGATTTATGACATTTTAATGGTAAAATATAGTTATTAACAAGCAAATGCAGTTCATTTTATTATCAGCACTCCCTATGAAAGTATATGCGACAGAGATGAATTCGTCGCATTTTGACTAAGATGAATAAACTTACTTTTTGGTTCTGTACCAAATAAGATAAAGGAGTGTGTAGAGAAGAAAGGAGGGTACTCATTATTGAACCATGGTGTGATATAAGTACATATTAAATATTTAACTTCGGACTCACGCATAATGTTAAATAGTTGTTGTTATGGTTAGATAAATAGCGATTTAATCTGCTAAATAAAATCAGTCTTTTATATATCAGAGTTATTAAATAATTGAATTTTAGGCTATTCCAATATGGTTTTATTCAAAAATTACGTCTGAGCTTAAATTATCAAATTAGTTTGCTTATTCTATTTAACTCATTAGAATTTGTAAAAGCATTTCCTGCATACTGCTGCGTATCCTTTATCACCAAATTTAGCAAACTCTTCACTTTTTATAGTGAAAGGAGCAGTTTCTGCACAGAATTAGCATACAGCTGTTAGCTTATACACGTCGTCTGCTAAACTTATTAATTTACTAACGTTAGCAAATGGAGTCCTCGAAGTATCACCATCAAGCGCCGCAACAATTACTGTTAGACCTTCAGAAGCCCAGCGCTCACAAAACTCAACCAAATCTGGATAAAACTAACCTTCATCAATCGCTATTACACGTGTTTATTCTGTTATATAAAATTATGCGTCGGACAAAGATAAAGCTGGAACCGAAAACTCACTTTCAAAGTCATGAGTTTATAAGATGCGGTCATCCTCAGCATAAGTTATTGCAAGGACCTGTTGACGCGCTTACTTGTGCAACCGGATTAATCGCAGTAATTCGGTAGTTTTCCCTGCAAACATGGGACCCAGTATCAATTTTATCATCACAAAAAATTAAAGTGGTTTTTAGTGTTTACTTTTTTCTTTAATTATATATTAAAATGAAAGGAGAATGATTAAAATAAAAACGAGCTTTCATTTTTGAAACGACTTAGCCCTTTAATATATCGGCTCACTCCTTGTACATCTCAAAAACATCCACTCAATAATCAATTACTTCAATCACAAGAAACATTTAAAAATGCTATATTCATTTTAACGCGTTCTTTACTCCTGTACATAAAGGACTCTATATTTTCAGTGTTAATTATTTGAGATGTCACCAAATTATATCAATTCAGAAATGATAGTATTGTTTTATACTTTATCGTGTTATATAACATTAATGTTAGGTTATTAAATTTTCAGAGATGATGGGTGAGATAGTTATAAGATAATAACATGACTCACTCAACAGCAACAATCCAACAATACATCTAAACGCAATAAATAGGTATATACTAGTTATTTTACTATAGCTAAGTAAAAATAATATATATTTTAATAATTCTTGTGGTTGATAATGTTCCAGTTTATTAAAATGGCTTTGTTTCCAATCTAAGTGATTCTGTTTCCTCATTTATGTAACAGCTTTAATGCATTTACTATGTGTGATTTAACATCTTTTTTAATATCAAGTAACTATTTTACTTTATTCTATGGTATGCAATGTGAACATATATACATAATATTAATAATATTACGTATGTGTGTAGCGGTTTAATTAGTTTTTTACTATGATTTTTAAGAGACATTTTAGATCTTTTTTGTAGAAAGTTAGTTTTTACATTAGTTGAATATTTAAAATCAGATTTTGTTTTATCTTATTGTGTTTTTAAATATTCCTTTAAAATATTTTGAGCTTTTGTAGTATAGACGTAATTTACGGTGTGATGTCTTCTTTTTGAGCTTTTGTTTTTGGATAAGATTATATTGCTCTTTTTAATAGATAATACAGCTACTGTATATTCTTATTAAGAATATATATGTACATCTGATCTGTGCGAGATATTTGGGTAGAGAGGAATGTTGTTGGTTTCTTAGGGATCATTGGTTTAGAAAGGAAATGTGATGATCAGATAAAAAGGGTGATCAGACGTAATTTACATTAAGTTACGGTGTGATGTCTTTCTATGTTCATCTAATTCAATACTCAAATTATTATTTTCTAAGATACAAAAACATCAAAAGTACGTACCAGATACTTTATCTGAAAAGAAAGTTAAATTCATTGAATTATGATATTCTTTTTTTTCTTATTATTTGTGTGTTCAAACACAATATTTTATTACCAACCTTTAGAATTGTTGATTAAACTAGTTAAATGTTTAATATCATTTCACTTCATATATGAGTAAATCAAACATGGAGATCAGTCAACCATAAAATTCGATGCAAATTAAAAAGCAAAAATATAATTAAGCAAAGATATAATAGTTTAAGCCTTTAATATCCAACGGAAAGTTAGAAATACAGTCAAATGATAGTTTAAAGAGCTTAGATTTTATAGAGAGTTTAGACATTGAAAAGCTTGAAATTTTCAATTGCAAAAATATATAGCCCAAGTTATCCAGCGAATCAATAACCGATTTAACAATTAAAAGTTGTGCGCTTGAAAATATTGATTTTACTCTGAACAACATTCAAATTTTAAATCTCAGCAACAATAACCTATCAACAAGCGTTAAAATATGTAGCTCAAGTTTTAAACAGTTGAAAGAACTTTATTTAAACGGAAATAAGAAACTTAAAATTAATAACATTCAAGGGCTGGCGTAATTATAGAAGCTAAACATGGCCAACTGCGACGTTTATGATATATCAGGTCTTTGCGAACTAAAAAACCTGAGAGAACTGTGTCTCGATGAAAACGACGTTGATCTCAGCTCAATTGGATGCTTAAACTTAGATAAACTCTATTTAAACAAGTGTAACATTAGAGGTGTTTAAGAGCTGCACGAAATGATTGGTTTAAAGGAATTGGCTCTTTCTCACAATAAATTAGATATAGCTCCACTTGAGACTTTGATTTAACTCACAAAACTTGAACTAAGCTCATGTAGCATAAAGAATATAGACGCTTTGAGGTATATGAACAATCTCATAGAACTAAATCTTTCAAGTAATTTAAACATAGATATAAATGGTCTTCAACCGTTGACTTAATTAAAATGTTTGCGTTTAAGCTTCTGTGGCTTAAAAGACATATCTTCATTACGTTATTTAAAAGATTTATCTGTTCTTTATCTTTCCCTAAACACGAATATTGATTTAACTCCTTTATAATATTTAACTAAACTTACAAAATTAGTCTTATGGAATTGTAGTATTAAAGATGTATATGCACTGAGCTCTCTAATAAATTTACATTAACTTCATCTTGATGAAAACTAAATTGTGTATATAGAACCACTTAAAGAACTTAAGAAATTAAAAAAAACTAAAAGTATAATAAAATAAAATTTTAGATTTGCAACACATTTAGAATCTCAATATTATTTCTTGTGAATCCTGGGATTAAAGACAACCCTCACATCTAGAGTTAAATTTAGCCAACATGGCAAAAGATATTAATAATGTAATAATCACACGCAGAAAAATAAAATCAGGATAAGCTATGATTAAATTGTAAATCTAGAATACAAAATAAAGAGTGTCGTTGCAATAACAAAATGCATACGAAAATTTACTATCATTATCTAAGTTAGCTGCATATTTGTTTTAAACACTTATTAATGATAGTCAGTGATTTTTTGATTTATATTTAATGATAATAAATCACTCCATAATAACTATTTTTGCCTTTTCTCTCAATTTGAGTTTGTATTTGTTCTCAAACTTTATTGCCCCTCGTCTTCCAAAGCTAAATTTCATGTTTTTAGGAACAATAAAATTAACAATGAACTCTATAAGAAATGGAATTATAGCCATGAATGTGAAAACCAAAATAAGCGTTTTTGTAGTATATTTGCTATTCAAAGATGAGACGCATTTTGAAATAGTTGGAGACACGTGCTCACATGTCTTGTTACAGATATTACAAGACATTTACTTTTGATGAGAAAATATATAATGATGTTATGCAAGATTGTAAAACGCGAATGATACGCATTCTAATTCATTTAAATAAATATTTTTTTCACTTACTGTTCACAAATTAACTAGTTTCTTTCTTTTCGCTACTTTGTTCATTACTTCTTGTATCGGTTCTAAGCACTTCGAGATTTTAGCTTTTAACCTCATTTGACCTCGAATAAGCTTACTTAAATAAGTCACTTGTATCCTAAACTAATTTAGCTGATTCAAATTCACTTAGTCCTTTAGCTTCAACAGAATTGGATTTTGACGAAGAATTATATTTTTATATTGTTGGCATCTATTAAATAGGTTCAATCATATTTATAGTAGTTTCTGTTTCAAGATCTTAGTTGTTATCATTAACTAATTGATCAATTTCTTACATATGTCCTCTAAGTTTTTTAAAACGCATGCTAAGAAATATATACGGGTACACACATAATATATCGATAAAAAGCATTGCGTAAATTATTAAATCAAGCTCGTTCATTGTTTTAATAGTGAAACAAATTATAATCATAATAATGTGAGTTATTGATTTTAATATAATAAGAAAAACGGTAATTATTTTATAGCCGCACACAAAAGACATTGATGTAACAAATGAATATAGAGGACGCAACATTGATTCTATAGCTATAAGTTTCGCTGAATACAAAGCATCAGTACTATAATTTTAATTATTAAATTTATGTGTTAATGATGAGTAACTTAAATCTTAATAAACCATTGTTAGTAATTAATTGAAACTGACATACATTATTAAATTTATTACAATACTAATTACCAAAAATTAAAGCATTCCTTATTTTAAAAGCGTAGACATTCTGTCGAATCTCTTTAATTAATTGTTTGGGATTGAGACCTATATAACAACCGATTCAACTGATTAGGCAACACAGACACAAAATTATTAAAACTACAACATAATTCCTAATGATAAAATTCCTCCTAATCTTTCTAATCCAGTTGACAGTTAAAGTGATATTAGAGCTAGTAAAGGTAAAATATTATCTGTGATATAACTTACCATATAATTACAAGTTTTAAGTAATACTTCTATTAGCACAGTCATTTTTAAGTCTTTAAATGAACTGAATGTGAGTGAGAATCTGGATGACGAGTCAGCTTTAGCGAGTATGTAGTAAACTACAATTATGAATACTGATGTTATTACTATTTCGATAATGGCGAAGCTATTCATACTTATGGTTTTGTTACTACCTTTGCAAATCGTGCACATCATGTAAACAGCGATGGTTGAAATGAGTTCTTTGGCGATGCTGATAAATGCAACAATATCGCTTCTATTTTCTGCAACCATACCTGGCAGCGGTACGTTGTAAATAGTGCTGAGTATTGGCATGATCTTTAACATTATTTTCAGGTATTGTTATGTATCGAGCCATTTCGTGAATTTTGTATCAATTTATTCATTCAAAAGCCCTAACGTCAAGCTGATTACGATTCCAAAAACATACCCAATAATTATTGCGTGCTCGAATATAACCTGTGAGGCCTTGAACTGTTCAGCAAGAAACCTTCTTTATACATCAGCTACCACGCTGTTGCAACTACATTTAATCACATAAATAATTAATATTTAGAAACAGCTCCACGTTGTAAACGCAATTGCACCATAAATTCCACAATAGTAATACACTAAATGTAATTTACACAATCCAGCAAAACCTACTACTGCCTGAGAAATAATTTGTAAAAATGAGTGGCGGAGGGAAACGGTTGTCACTGGTTACGTAATAATAGCTTTAAAATCCAAAGAACGTCCGGTGACGGTTGAAGTCGCCGAACCAGAGTAAACAGAATTCTTCTCCATCAATGGTGTGAAATTATTTCGCAATGTGTATTTAAATGAAAATTAATGTTTTCCACACATATATACTTAAATTACTGTGATGTGATTGGTAAAGAAAAAGGATGATAGAGACTTTGAAATAAACATACTATATATTTATTAAATAATTCCTCATGTTAATAAGAAAAGCAAGAAAAAATGTTTAAACAAAAAATGTTTAAACAATTTTACATGTATAAAACAAAATAAAGTAAGCGAATCAGGAAGTCTATGCTTCACAAGTCTCTCGTCGTATAACTGTAAAACATTATACCCAATTAATATTTGGATTGTATTTACTTTTATTATCAATAAAAGTCTTCAATTTTATTGAATATAGATTACATTCCGTTATTAATTGATAATATCGCCCATTTTTTGCTTTTATAAGTCTCTCATCGTTCGTTTGTGCTGTCTCGAGGAAGTGTTACTATCACTTCCTCGAGACATAATATATGTAACACTGTGTTACATATATTGAATTCAATTATTCATAAGGAAAAATAATGCAGAATAATATTATGAGTATGGATTAATCGTCTGATTAAAAAAGCATCATTATTTCCTAACCTCATTCTCACACAAACTTCAGGGCAATCCACAGCCAAGCACCGCCAATTACAAGCACCACCAAACCGACAACGATGAAGTAATTCTCGGGCTGCGAATCAGTTGCGAATTTAACGCTCAGAATTCCGATTGTCCCGTGAACAGTTTCAATTGTTCCGGTCACTTTCAAATCCTCCATTAAAAACTGATCGTAAATAACCGTTTAGTCTTCGTCCAGCTCAAATTGGAAGCAATAACTCTCTTAAACGGTGGGGAACAGAATCTGAGCCCTGAAATCGAGAACCTGAGCGTGCTCGGAGACCATGAACTCAGGATGCCCCTGAATAAGTTGCAAGTGCACCTTCGTAATCTCAGATTTTTACATAGAGCCTGAGGAGTTGAAGCAGAACTGAGTGCGCGAGATGTTCGCATCACCGTTCTGGAATTCTGGGAATGACGTGTCGAAGCCAAGCTGCACCTCGTGCGTGGTCTGATTGTTTAAACGGAGCTCCCAGGCGATGACCCCAACTGGAGCTGAGAACGTGCTCAAAATATTCAAATCGTCAATGCACTGCTACTAACCTATGTCAGAATCAACACAGTCAAGCCACAACTCAGTCGGGTCAAAATCCGTATACGCGTTCTTAAACGTGAACACAAAATACTTCCCAGCCCTGAAATCGGAATATTCTTATACTTAAAGCTGAATTAGCGTTTCGTCGAACTAACCAACAAACTGAGATAACGGCTTAACGCAGTTTACAGCAGAAGCATTTTTAACGTACTAAACTTTAAGCATTTCATCAAAGAGAACCACGTTTATGTCAGAATAGCAGTCAAATTACTTTAAAAAGCTCGAACTTATTGAAGTAATTGTGAAATGCATTGAGTAAACTGACTAACGGTCGTATCCCGTGCTGGACACAGTTGTAACCGGAATATTAATGGTAATTTAAGCATAATTCGTAATTGCAGCTTCAAACTGCTCTAACATACGCTGACACCAGCGAATATCGTTACCAAAATCTGCACAATTGAATATGAGCTTGTCAAGCAATTATTAACTCGTGCTCACCCCAGTTAAATCCAAATTTACCTAAAAATCGAAATCAGGGTACGCTTCAATAACTACAACAGCTTACCCGCCAGAGAAACGCATCTCGCACTGCTGAGCGGTGCCCTCCACTTCAAATGAATAGGTTTAAATATCATATGAGATTACTGGATTCACCACACACTCAAGTCTGTTATAATTTTCAATCTTAAAGTTAGAAATAGCATCAGAAATTATAGTTTTCGTGTCAGGAAACGAAAAGCTGAAACTAGCTGAAGATGCACTAAAAGCCTGGTTGCAATTTGATAAACACTATATATTAACCGACAAAGTGTTTTTCTAAAATGTAACATGATCACCAGTTATACAAAAAGCGTCAAAACAAATACTTGGCAAAAATTGCTGATCGATTAACTATTGGCATAAAGCGAATTCAGAACCTGATGTAAGCGGAAACAAATATAACTACGCGATGTTAGTCTGTCTTTCCAGAATAATAGAAGAGTTTGATGTAAAGCAAGTTAATGACAGAATACGTGCAAACAGCATTTGGAGTGTATTATTTATAATTATAGAAAAACACACGTTTTACATTATCTAATTTCAATTCCAAAAGTATTGGGTAATTCTATGATGTGTATTCAGTAATGCTCTTAGAGAATTCTTGTTATGATATAACAGAAAATGTTGTAATTAAAAGCAATAAAATAAAATACTACTACAGAAATCCGCATATAAGAGGGGTCCTTTTTCATTTATAAGGGGGGTCCGGCCCCATTTATAAGAGGGTTGACCAATAATTTTCGGACCCCCTATATAAATGAACCCAGTCTTACAAAATACTCTCATAAATAGCTTATATTTATCATTATTTTAGCTATTTTCAACAATATTATGATACAAAAAGATAACTCAAAAGTGAGGTTCGTCATTTATAAGAGGGTTAGGAGCATTTTTGAAGGGGTACCCCTCTTATAAATGAAAAGGGACCCCTCTTATATGCGGATTTCTGTAGTACTTTCATATCATAATTTTTCACAGAAGTTGCGATTAAACTAGTGATTTTGTCTTCTTTTGGCGTTTATTGCAACATTTTTTGAGTACGCATTTCTGTAGTACATATGTAAATAAATCTCATCATAAATTATTAATTATTACTATATAACAGCTGCGTAAAACTTTTACGCAGAGGTAAAAGTAAGGCGTGACATTTGATACGGCTTTACGGCTTTTTTTGGCCGTATTTGGGCGGCTACCAAATACGGCTTCAAATTGTAATGTAGCCGTACTTCGGCCGCATTTTTGGTTTTCCTGGCCATTTTTGAGCTGTTTTGTGCTATTTTTAGAAATTTCAAATCAAATCTATTTTTAGATAATTATAGATACCAGCGAGAAGGTGTTTTCACGCGCATACGGTTTCATTTTTACAGTCAAAACCATTTCTTTTGGTCAAAATTAGTTAAATATGAGCTAGAGGGATAAAAAGTACATAAAAGTATAGGATTTTTATTTTTACGAATATGTTATAAAAAATGATCAAAAAGGCTTCCGCTTCTCAACCAATCACATGTCTCAACCAAGTTCTCCAAAAAAGAAAGTTTCGAAAGCCGACTTTGTAAAAGCCACGTAAGCCGAATGCAATGTTCTAGATGCTGCATTTCAGCATCAGCATGGTAACGCAAATACATAGATCACTTCAATACAAAAGGTTGGGTAGATGCTATAGCCAAAGCTAACAAGATCAAGGCGTAATATTGTGAAACAAGATGGACGTCCATGAATAACTCCATTAACAAAATCAAAAGATTCATTCCACCACTGAATCAAGTCTCATAAGAACACTTAACACATTGGGAACACATCTATTAAGATTCTGAAATCATAAGAATCTTCACTCACGCCGTATAAACGGTAGAAGGCGATTTTGTTGATTTACTAAAAGTAAAACGTACAGTTGATAACATTATATAGCAATTACGCGCTATCAAAAATATGGAGGGTAACTAACCATCAAGAGTAACTTTCATGCTTGATATTCTTGAAGAACGTAAAGAAAAGAATATGTCTTCTCACTATCAAATAGCTGACTTTTTACAAGTTCTAGATCCTTAGTCTCCTGATACTTATTAAGAATTCCGTGATAAATGCGTGTCAACTGGGCTTTTGATGAATAATTAGTATTTATAAGGTGGTGCCCTAGAACTTTATAAGCAACGCAACACCAGAAATATGGTAGAACGCGCTATTGTCATAGGAACTAAACTTGGTAACAAATTCGACAACTACATTCACTATTTAGAACATGTGTGGTAAGATAATCCAATGATAATGGATTTTTTGTAACAAGTAGCAGTATTAGCTCAGCCTCAATAGAACGTGTTTTCTCATTTTTCCACAGACAAACGTCTTACTTTTTACGTAGAGCTATCAGTTCAGAAACATTGAGTTCAATGGCATATATTTACATTGAAGAGATTCTTGAGGAAATGCATTAGTGGGATGGAAAGAATTATATTCGTTCTGGATTAGATAAATTTTTATATGATGAAATTGATTTACTTCCAGACTTGCAAGAAGAACAACAAGAAGAACATGCTCAGAATGAGCAAGCAGAAGAAGAGAATAATATGAATGAAGAAAGCGATTGGATTCACGGTGATTTCTAACCGGATGAGTGAAAATCAGTTGTTAGTACAGTAGCATTTAATAACTACTGTTACGTACCTTGGATTTCTTTCACTATTTCATACTATTTCTATATATTTATTAAACCGTATTCTTTGGTTCCGCTAAAAAGGCAGCCGTACTTTAGCCGAATTTGTTACTTGAAAACACGGAGGCCGGAGTCCACTTGGTCAGAAAAAGCCGTATTTGGTACGGTTTTTAATTCGAATGTTACACCTTACGTAAAAGTGAATAATAAAATTCACTCCAAATGTGGGCTGCAACATCGCTTTGCCTGCTGGTTCAAAACCTGAAGCAGATCGCGGACTGCTACTCTCCGAACACGGTGGTGCAGTACTGCGACAACATAAACCAGCTGGTGATAAGGCTGGACTCGAACAACAATTCAGCCTGCGAGGTATTTCCAGACGGAGTGGACGTGAACGTGACTTTGGGAGAGATCAACCCGGCGGACCCAACCAAGTTCATCCAGCCGATATCGCGGACCATCCTCAACTTCAACTACAAGACGTCGAAAGAGCTGTATCTGAACGACATCGAGGAGATCGACGTGTACGACATAAACATGATTCTGATCGAAATATACAGCTACGCTGAGATAACCGAGATCCACGGCTGTGTGTATCAGTCCAGCGTGTCGAGTCTTACCGACTGCTTTTACCCGAACACGTCCATTCTGATCCGGCAAAACGACTTCCTGCTGAGCTTGCATGCAACTGGCCTTTGTCGTTAGTAAATAGACGATATGACTGAATTTAAAGTAGTAATAAATTCAGAATCCATCTCATTTGATATGACTAACCTTGATTTATTGAATTTGAAGCAACATTATGCAATTGACAAACCATTTTCAATTATTTTACCTGGTTAGTATATGAGTTTCTGGGATGTGTCTTAAATCCAGGCTCGGATAACTCTGACCACTAATCAAGAAATTGATTTTTGGTTTGATTTTGTGGATGTGCAAACCATAGATAATTTGTACTCAGTTATAGAGCTCATGCGCTCGGACGAGGGCTTTCACGTGTACTTACAACCAAACAGCGCATAAATGCAGCTTTTCAAGTAAAAAATCAGTGCGGCCAGTTTCGATTCAATTGGTTTGCGCATAAACTTCAACAATGGATATGAATATTCCAAAACGGTTAAATAATTCGATCCAGATCAAGTTCTGATAAGTTTCTCCTGCTCAGAACTTTAAGACAGCGAAAAAACTTCTTGTTAAACGTAATATAAGAAAATTGACTCATAACCACAACTAGAAATAGTTTTTTATTCAGAGTTAAATGCGGTTCTGGTTCAAATATCAGATGTTAGTGTTAAAAACTACTTTTTCGAATCCCTAATTCTATAAATCGATAAAACTGGGCTCAGAATAAAAGTTACATACAATGGCTCATCGTTTACAGAAAAAGTAACTATTAACCTGAACCTAACGCAAACAGTAACGCACCAGGTTATTAGTTTCTCAACGCAGTGGTCTAGGCGTTAAAATTGCTTGTAACTTAACACATACTACAGCTTAAAATAACTAAACGGAGGATGGATCATGTCGTATGAGATTGAGGGCTTTAAGTATTAAACACTAATTCACTTTGTGGACGATGATGATTATGGACGAATGACAGCTGTTTCAGTTGCGCTAGGGGTAGTTTTTGTTCTCTTATGTGGTTTATTCACTATTATTCAAGTAATGACCGTTCAAAAGCAAATCAGACTGATGAAGAAGAAGAGAAACACAGTTGAATTGTTCAAGATGATGGAATGATGTAAGATTATTACATAGTAGCATGGGAATATATTAGCCAAGATTCGATGATTATTATTAGGAAGTTGATTTTAGAATAGATTTGCGAGTATTAATATATAATTCATTTGTTATTAAATAATTCTACAAAACATGTATTACTTCAATTTAATACAAATTGGATCTAATCAGTTATTGTTGTAGGTGTCTGGTTCGCACCTGATGTTTAGGATATGTTTAGTATTGATGTTTAATACAACTAAACAAAATAAATACTAAATTATTATTTATTTGCATTTCGTACTAACTGCGTAAAAGTGAATAATAAAATTCACTCCAAATGTGGGCTGCAATATCGCTTTGCCTGCTGGTTCAAAACCTGAAGCAGATCGCGGACTGCTACTCTCCGAACACGGTGGTGCAGTACCGCGACAACATAAACCAGCTGGTGATAAGGCTGGACTCGAACAACAATTCAGCCTGCGAGGTATTTCCAGACGGAGTGGACGTGAACGTGACTTTGGGAGAGATCAACCCGGCGGACCCAACCAAGTTCATCCAGCCGATATCGCGGACCATCCTCAACTTCAACTACAAGACGTCGAAAGAGCTGTATCTGAACGACATCGAGGAGATCGACGTGTACGACATAAACATGATTCTGATCGAAATATACAGCTACGCTGAGATAACCGAGATCCACGGCTGTGTGTATCAGTCCAGCGTGTCGAGTCTTACCGACTGCTTTTACCCGAACACGTCCATTCTGATCCGGCAAAACGACTTCCTGCTGAGCCTGCACGCAACTGGTCTTTGCAGGCTTTAAATTGATGATATGGATTAATTTAATATCCTTATTGACTCTGAGATATTATACTTTGATACTTCCAACGCTGACTTATTGAATTTAAAGCTGCACTATGGCACTGATAAGCCATTTTCAGTGACTTTGCCAGGAAATTACATGCGACATTGGGATGCAGATACTATCCAGGCTAGAATTGTACTCTCTACGAAAGAGGAGTTTGACTTCTACTTTGATTTGATAGATATTGAATCCGTTTAGAATATTTACTAAACAAAGCAGCTCATGCGTTAGGACAGCTCATTTGGTGTGTATGTGCTGCCTAATCAGTTAAACTTCCAAACTTTTCTTACAAAGCTTTCATTAGTAGTCTACGATTATACTTGTATAACGTAAACGTGTTTCACTTTTAGGCGAACGGATCTAGAGTTCGTTCACGAACGCGTTCATTTTGAAAAATATTTTGTTGTGGCTTTAACCAATGTTGCAAAAATGATGTTAAACATACCTCTTGTAAAAGTGGTACGGTTTGATGCACGTCAAATGATAATTATATAAAATACTATATGATAATTAAATATTACCACTCCAAGGTATTCTTCACCTATTATAAATTTAAATTATAATTATAAATGAATATATATCTATTCTATTCTTATATAGTAATCTAAGTTAGTAAATGTCCTGTCGAACGAATATTTTCAGAAATTGGCAATTTAATTGGATAAAGAAGATATAAATTAAGCCCTAATATGCTAGATGCAACATTTATGATTAAAGATCAAGCTTATGAGGAATATGAGTAACTAATAAAATTATAAGAACAATTTGATCGGATAAAAATTAAGAAGGTCCATAAAAAATAATGAATAAATATTCAAAGTGAGAACAAAAGTTATTATTTAAATAATTTCTTAATATTTAGCATTTAATATAATAAAGGAACCCACTTCATCCAAATGAAAGTATAAGGCAACGTGTAAATACAGGCTCACAGTAAATACCAGCTAAAACCTTCATTTAGAACCATATATTCCCAACATGGGGGTAATATAGTGTTATATTAAATTATATAATTATATAATTCATATTGTTTTAATTATGTTAGAAGAATCATGTAAATAATAAAATAATACACTTGATAAAAGCTCTATGCTTGTTATTATTATCTTAATGTCATAATAATGCGTCGTCACAATTTATATTAAGGCTGTTATTCTTACAGCTTTTTTACAGCTGCATGAAAAGCTGTACTGTAAAACTGTAAAAGTTCGTTTTTACAGCTTTTTTAAAAAAGCTCAAAACTGTACAAAACTGGTGTTAAATAGTGCGTTTTTCGAGAATAAAGATATAGTTTTCATATTTTTTTCTCTTTATTTTAGTATTATACTCTATGTACAGTAGTTTCAAATTTTAAGAACGGCCTGATCAAGGTTTAGACTCCAAATGTATCTTTTGTACCCGGTTTAGTGACCGGCTGATCATGGTTTAAGGATTTCCACTCATAGTTTAAAGGTTTTGGAGGTTTAGTGACAGCCGTTTTTAATTTAAGAATATCTGATTTTAATTTAAGAACGGGGGTTTAAGAATGGTTGTTTATAGTTTAAGAATAGCTGATCACATATAGTAACAGCCATGTAGGGATTAAGGTTACGCCGTTCAAAGTCAGGATGTTTTCCGATCACAATTTAAGCTCCAGAGAATTACAAAATATCCCCACCTTTTCCATACTTTTTAAAATGATAAAAATTATAAAAATTTTAATAATATTTGTGTCACTCAAATATCTTCTTAGCTGTGTACTTTGACATAGATAGTCCTCTAAACTCTGCGAATACATGCTATTATATCATTTGGTGAAATTTCAAAAAATGATGTTGCTATCACTTTCAAAATATTAGCAAGAGGTCTTATATTGATAGTTCCACGAATAGATTCAACTTTTCCTTTCCATATACCAAATATATTTTCAATTGGGTTAAGTTCGCATGAATTTGGATAAGCGTAATGTATGCTATGCTTAGCTTAATTCACAATTAATTAAGTTCAATCTTTATGGATGGATGCATTATCCAAATAGAAAACGCAATCAGCATCATTAACAACATCTTTTAACCAAGCGATTAAGTTACACATAAATGCCTCGAAAACAACCATCTGCAGTAATATTACCAATTGCGATTTCGGTATATGCAACACCAGTTTCTACAATAGCAGATAAAGCAGTTATCGGATAATTTACTTCATTGAAGTTGTTTAATCTTTTATGACCAGTTTCAACCCATCCATATTATCTCAGCCCACCTAAAGTCCAATGAGATTCATCAACAAATACTCTAACTTTACCTCCAACTTTAGACTCATAATCAAGGATATTTTCTAAACGAGCTATTTTGTTTTCTGGAGAGTTAGCATTAGCAACTCTATCAACAGATCTAACATAAGACATAGTACTTTCTCCTATAAGATCCATTAATTCTTTATCTTTGAGGGCATTGTATACATTTGTAGGTGAGACGTGTGGTATCTTCTTGTATCTAATCAGGTGTAAATTCAGGATGAGCTTATTGTTAGTAAACTACATTTATCTCATGAGCCGTTTCTTTTACAGTTTTTTCTGCTCTTATTGAAGCAACAATTTGCTTTAAATCGTCAGTTTTCAATATCTTTTCAGGTCCTCTTGAATTAATAATTGTAATGTCTATTCCTGCCGCATGTCTCAGTCTATATGCTTTGACACTAGAGACAGACATTCTAAGCTATATAGCCATTTCTAAATCAATTTTTGACTGACGCTGACCAATCACTAAAGAAAATTGATTTTCTTCTAGTTTTCTCTTTAACAGCACAAGTTCCCATTATTTATAGGTATGACGTTATTTTTCAGGTGGAATAATTCTTTTTGCCTTTCTTTAAGTTTGAATAACAGCTCTTTGTTCAACGACAGCAACTTACTGCTATACATGACTCTCAAGGTTAAATTACCCCACCGAAATTTAAGTATCATGACCTTCTCTTTGAGTTATTTAAGCTCTAGCGATATACGCATCATGTTCAGCCGCTGTACCAACACAGTTCACATCCATTTAGTTCTGTGTCATAGATAATGAGAGGTGGTAATCATAATATACAATTGTATTTTACCAGTATTATAACATTAATTACTTGACGTGAAATAATATGTTTATATAGTAAGACAAACTTATATTTGTAAAGTAGTAGTTGTATATGTTCACATAAATGGAATGATCAATAAAATATAAAAAATGATGATGATTATCATTTTAAAAAGTATGGAAAAGGCGGGGATATTTTGTAATTCTCTGGAGCTTAAATTGTGATCGGAAAACATCCTGACTTTGAACGGCGTAACCTTAATCCCTACATGGCTGTTACTATATGTGATCAGCTATTCTTAAACTATAAACAACCATTCTTAAACCCCCGTTCTTAAATTAAAATCAGATATTCTTAAATTAAAAACGGCTGTCACTAAACCTCCAAAACCTTTAAACTATGAGTGGAAATCCTTAAACCATGATCAGCCGGTCACTAAACCGGGTACAAAAGATACATTTGGAGTCTAAACCTTGATCAGGCCGTTCTTAAAATTTGAAACTACTGTAAAGTTATTTAAGAGTCTTAAATTTAAGTTAAACATTGATTTTAAAGTTTTTTAATCACACAAATATTTATATTTTTGGAATTATTTAGTGTAGGTTCTTCTCGTATTAGCAATAATCGTCTATTGTACATATGATATAATATAAGTGTCTAATAACTGAAAATACAAGAATATATTATGCTCACTTTTAATATTGCTGTTCAGTATTGTTGTTTATTTAAAAATTTATCACATTTCTCTTTATTTTTAACTATTACTGTTGTTAAAATGATAATTATATTCAAATTCTTTGTTAATAATTGTGCAAAATATTAATATTTCATTTTCTTTTTGCTCTTGTTCTTTACTTTCAAGAAATTATCTTAATTTTGCAATATTCTCTGGAAAATAAAGCATTAACACTCGATTTATCATGTTATCTAACACATTGTTACTGATTCGCAAGTGTAAGAAGTCCTATGTACACGTATTACTCAATTTAGTTTAACATAACTTATATGCCATATAATTCGTATGTTATATGAAGTTAGACGATATTTTAGTTAAAATACGAAGTATTTATATAATTTTAGTTTATTATAAAATTTTGTTTTCTTTTTGATACTTTTAATTGCTGCTTTCATCACCATTATATAAAAATATATTTATCTTTAAATACTTTTGTTTATACCACCTGTCTTATATTTTAATATTTTCAATAACTTTGGTGATGTTTGGTGTGGTATATACTATTATAAATAAGTAATAAAATAACTAAATACATCTACGTAATATAATAATCACTCCAAAATAGTCTAAAATAGTGTAAATTTCAGTAAAAATCGTACAGTTATCGAAAAGCTGTACTCACGCTTTACAGGTATTTTACAGTACAGTTTACAGCCCAAAATGGTCATTCTGTACTCAAGCTGTAAGAATAACAGCCTTAATTTATATTGCCATATACGCTTCCTACAATTGAGAAATGCTATCATTTAGTAAGTTAAAAAATCTTAAGACGCTTCGCGTCGAAATAACTTATAGTAAAAATATATAATCACTCCAAAACGTCTTTTCGTTTTTGTTGAACGTAAAATCACATAAAAGATGCTTTTTGAACGTCTATTTCTAGGCGAACGTCAATTTATACAAGTAGACTCTACGATTCTTTTTCAGTTCGTTTGAACTTTTAGAACGGGTTTGTGTTGCAGCAAACTTTAAAGATTTTCAATCAAACTCAGTATTTATATCATTTTAAATGTGGAGCGGATTGCAGACACCAGTATTCAAATATAAGCACATAACCGGTGTTCGAGCTCATTTTCTACGCAGAAACCAAATCTGTTCTGATTTAAACGGTTGATTTAAATACGTGTCCATATTCACTCGAATCTGCAACCTTATAAATGGACAACAGCCACCTGAAACTCAAAATAGTTTACAACGGCTCAGATTATTCTCAAAACGAACTATTAGTGACTGAATTAGTAAACGCTCAAAGTAATTTGGTCCAGGAAACGTTCACGAATTAATGGAGCAGAAACATAGCGAGTGTTAAACTAAAATGTAATCAGTGCACCAATTACAAAAACGGATAGTATATTTTGAGATACAAATTGAATGAAATTCAGTATCAAATGCTGATCAAGGCTGTTGACACGGACGACTACGGTCACGTGATCGTGGTCGCATGCGTTATCGGAGCGGTTATGATCATTGGGTCCATTTCGGCTTCTGTTCTTGGCGTAATACGCGTTCAGAGGTAAATCAAGCAGATGAAGAAGAAGAGAAATAACGTCAACATCTGAAAACGAAGAGAAATGTGAAAACTTGACGGAACTTTCCTAGTCTTGAGAATTATTTGATTGTTTATATGACTTATTTTTGATTGATTGGAGAAACGAGCGGTTCGCTGCATGGCATTATTTCACAGTAGTCTGCGGTTGCATAAAGTATTTTCAAGATTCGATAAGTAAACACAATATTTACACTTAGATTAAATCTAGATAAACATTGTATTTAGAAACGCGTATGTGCGTTCCCAAACAGCATACTAAAATCTATATTTGGCGAAGTGTGTATTCAAAATTCGGTTGATTAAAGTGTGTTTGGATGCAAAAAGTAAATAGTCTTAGAAGCGCGCCAGAACCTGTTATTTAATTTTATGTTTAACGTGTTTATCTAATTTAGAGTTTATAGCGATTTGTTTAACCGATGTGTATTCACGACGCCTCTGACCTTCTCTCCGAGCGAGGACAATTCCAAACACCACTTCACAAACATGTGGAAGACGCTCTTCGACGACGCCCTGTTCTAGTACCTGGCCTCCAACACGGGCACGACCCCGACCTCGAGCCAGCACATGTATCAGCTCGTCCAGCAGCAGTACCGGACCAGGGGCATCTGGCTCCAGATAGCCCAGCAGCTGAACATCACCCAGACGCAGGCCCACGACTACTTCCACAACACCTGGGTGAAGCAGTTCTACGCGCCTTTCGACCCATACAAGCAGCAGATCAGAGACATCGTGGCCCTGCTGAGCAAGACCACCAGAGACCGCTTCGAGCTTTCTCTCAAGGTTCTGGAGGTGTTCGAGCTAGCTCACCCGCACGAGCGCTTCCACGCGAAGTCCGTCCAGCAGTTCATCCACCAGACCTACCAGAAGCAGGCCAACGCGAGCCAGGAGTCCTGCAGAGAGAACGCGGTCCACGTCCGCGCGAAAGAGGAGTCTGCGAGCGGCGACATCTCGAAGTACATTGTATTTGGGTGAGTAGAAGTTATTATTGTTTTGTGATATGTCATTGCGAGATTATTAATAGACATTCATTTTATATTACATGAGGTGCTTACGAATGCACGAAAATATAACATTTGCGAGTTTACGAAGACGAAAGTCCAGAGTTACTTCTGCTCACCGCAACAGTACAACATGGATTTGTGACGATAGTAGTTATATTATAGTGAAAGAATATAAATATTTAGAGTAGCTAGATTACAATGGAGCAAGAACCCTCACATTTTGACCGTAATGACCAGGAATACCGCCACGGCCACGATCACCACGGCGAAGACCCCGAACGAGGCGCTCAGCTGGCTGTTGTAGCCTTCTTTCACGAGCTAAGTGCCGTAGTAGTACTCGTACTCCGAGTCGATGATGTACCCGGACTTCCCCTTCTGTATATTTTTGTAGAAGCTCTTGAGCGTTTCTTTGCACTTATCTCCCACGAAAATGTCACAGGCCATGCAGATTTCAGTGTATTCGTTTTTGTAGTCTATTTCCTGCTGTATGTGGAATTCGCCAGCGACGTCGCTACTGTCTCCGGTGTGGATCATGACATGGAACTGGTTTTCTTTCAGATGGACGCGCGTGGAGCACTGGCCGAGTTCTGATTATAGCTACAGACACATCTTGTCAACGTAGCTGTGGATACGCGAGCTTTTGATGCATATATACTATTATTAACCATATAAAATATAAGCAATTCTATTTAAAGTCTATATAATTGTGTTTTTACTATATTCTTGCGAAGTGGGTTCTTTATTTTCTTATATATTATGATATTTTTATTATAATTTCATTCCACATTATTAATGCAGCTACTATCTTCGATATTAACAGCCGATAGTTAAACTTTTATTGAGTGCTTTTCATCAACTTCTTATATTACTGGAAATACTTAATTATTTTAACTTACTTTGCACTTATAGCCTTTTCCAGATATAGATATGATTACATCAAACAATATGTGTAAAACATAATTACCCGGTTTATAAGTTGAGGCAACGCTAAAATTTCCACTTATTTCTTTTCCTATATTGAATGATCCGGTAGTAAGTTTTACTTATGTGTTTAACTAACCATAGAAGTTGATTTTTCAGTTATCTGAACCAAACTACAATTCAATAATAAATGAGCAGCATGCAATGTACGAGTTGGTTTTTGATAAGCGTGTGTTGAATTATGATGGAGCTATTTCATCAATATCTCATACAAAGTTGAATGGTACGAATTGTTACAGTTCTATTAAGCTTTAGTACACAGGTACAGACCGTTTTGATGTTTTGGTGGAGCCCTTAAATTGTAATCCCCCAATGACTGATGCGTAAACATCTGTGTATTTGGCGTATATAGATTCTGGTGTTTTGAAGTAATTTAAGCTTCCTAAATGTATTACTGGCTGTCTCGCTGATGAATATAGTAGTTCATTGAGCGATTTTTAGTTGATAAAGAAATATACAGTGGACAGGTCCGAGGTGCTTCCTGCTGAAATTGCAATTTTTAACGCCTATTTTGCTGCTTTGTCCAGTAACAGGCTCGTGTAAACCCAGCTTATCATTTATTATCTTTAAAATGCAATTTAAACCCAGATAATATAAGATATCACATGGAAAGTGAGTGCAGACCCACTTTTGTGTTCATCTCATGGCCATATCATGGTTTAAATGAACGCAAATGAAATAGCATTTCAAATGGAGCACACGTGTGCCGTTTAAGCTGAAAATATTTTTATTGAAACAGTTTTATTCAGTTCCTCTCACAGTTACTAAACCACTAAATAATTACCACTTGAATAGTTTTGGGGTGGGGAAGGAACCACTTTTGAAGTGGGAGGTAACTACAGTAAACTGAGAGAAGAAACTGCTCAGTTCATGATAAACATGAAGTACATGAACAACACAGTCATTTTGTATGAACACACGTTCACAGGTCAAGCCGTTCGCGGATGCATCAAGAGCTCGCGTATCCACAGCTACGTTGACAAGATGTGTCTGTAGCTATAATCAGAACTCGGCCAGTGCTCCACGCGCGTCCATCTGAAAGAAAACCAGTTCCATGTCATGATCCACACCGGAGACAGTAGCGACGTCGCTGGCGAATTCCACATACAGCAGGAAATAGACTACAAAAACGAATACACTGAAATCTGCATGGCCTGTGACATTTTCGTGGGAGATAAGTGCAAAGAAACGCTCAAGAGCTTCTACAAAAATATACAGAAGGGGAAGTCCGGGTACATCATCGACTCGGAGTACGAGTACTACTACGGCACTTAGCTCGTGAAAGAAGGCTACAACAGCCAGCTGAGCGCCTCGTTCGGGGTCTTCGCCGTGGTGATCGTGGCCGTGGCGGTATTCCTGGTCATTACGGTCAAAATGTGAGGGTTCTTGCTCCATTGTAATCTAGCTACTCTAAATATTTATATTCTTTCACTATAATATAACTACTATCGTCACAAATCCATGTTGTACTGTTGCGGTGAGCAGAAGTAACTCTGGACTTTCGTCTTCGTAAACTCGCAAATGTTATATTTTCGTGCATTCGTAAGCACCTCATGTAATATAAAATGAATGTCTATTAATAATCTCGCAATGACATATCACAAAACAATAATAACTTCTACTCACCCAAATACAATGTACTTCGAGATGTCGCCGCTCGCAGACTCCTCTTTCGCGCGGACGTGGACCGCGTTCTCTCTGCAGGACTCCTGGCTCGCGTTGGCCTGCTTCTGGTAGGTCTGGTGGATGAACTGCTGGACGGACTTCGCGTGGAAGCGCTCGTGCGGGTGAGCTAGCTCGAACACCTCCAGAACCTTGAGAGAAAGCTCGAAGCGGTCTCTGGTGGTCTTGCTCAGCAGGGCCACGATGTCTCTGATCTGCTGCTTGTATGGGTCGAAAGGCGCGTAGAACTGCTTCACCCAGGTGTTGTGGAAGTAGTCGTGGGCCTGCGTCTGGGTGATGTTCAGCTGCTGGGCTATCTGGAGCCAGATGCCCCTGGTCCGGTACTGCTGCTGGACGAGCTGATACATGTGCTGGCTCGAGGTCGGGGTCGTGCCCGTGTTGGAGGCCAGGTACTAGAACAGGGCGTCGTCGAAGAGCGTCTTCCACATGTTTGTGAAGTGGTGTTTGGAATTGTCCTCGCTCGGAGAGAAGGTCAGAGGCGTCGTGAATACACATCGGTTAAACAAATCGCTATAAACTCTAAATTAGATAAACACGTTAAACATAAAATTAAATAACAGGTTCTGGCGCGCTTCTAAGACTATTTACTTTTTGCATCCAAACACACTTTAATCAACCGAATTTTGAATACACACTTCGCCAAATATAGATTTTAGTATGCTGTTTGGGAACGCACATACGCGTTTCTAAATACAATGTTTATCTAGATTTAATCTAAGTGTAAATATTGTGTTTACTTATCGAATCTTGAAAATACTTTATGCAACCGCAGACTACTGTGAAATAATGCCATGCAGCGAACCGCTCGTTTCTCCAATCAATCAAAAATATGTCATATAAACAATCAAATAATTCTCAAGACTAGGAAAGTTCCGTCAAGTTTTCACATTTCTCTTCGTTTTCAGATGTTGACGTTATTTCTCTTCTTCTTCATCTGCTTTATATTCCGACTTACTCTTCCAACTCCAATAACAGTTACGACAACACAAAATATTGTACTTCCTGCTCCGATAACAGTCGCTACGATTGTCATTCTTTGGTAGTCGTCCCAGTCCACCTCATGGACGATAGATTGGTATTGTTTATCGTTTATTTCGTATTTGATGACGAGTCGCTCGTTTTGCGACAATGTTTTCCCACTCCAGTCAACAATTACCTCTTTTTAGTTGAAAACGCAGTTTTGGTCTAAAACGATCTGGTCATTGATAACTTTGCTCAGAGTTACTTTCACATTCGAGGATGTAATCTTTTCGGTTGCGTTTACGAACGCTATTCCGTTTTTGTTGATTATTATTTGCTAAAATATCGATTGTTTTACAGCCAGCTCAGTTTTCTGCACTTTGAGCACCGTTTGATCTTGATAGAACACCAGCTCCAGCACCGCACTTACAACTGATTTCTGCATCAACTAGTGCTAACTAAAGCACTATTCACTCTCAGAACCAACTGAGCAGTTAATAAAATACAATTAATTAGTTGGGTCAAATTACTTGAATGTTCGAGATAAAACAAAGGCCTGGTCAACAAAATTAGCCCTGAACTAAAAGGAGTCGTAAAGTCCAATACTACTTACAAACGAGCTCATCACAGCCGCGTTTTGGTTTATTCGAACGTAAAACCCGCCGTCTGCTCTCGACAATTCCTGAACGGTGAACAAATTACTTACCGACTCGAAAGTGATTGAATTGAATTAAAACTCAATCTCAGAATTCGAATTGTCAAGCTGCACACGGGACTTAATCACACTGGCCGACCACAGGTACATGTAGGCGCCAGGGAGCACTATATCAAATGCAACATTAGCCGCGTAATTCAACTTCAATAATTGCAAATCAGGATTCGAGGAAACCGGAAAATCAATAATCTCACCACTAGACAGGATCTGTAAATTTGCCATATGCGTGATTTGCAGCTAGCACAACCCAGTGGCGTGCAAATGAACGTGCAAAAACGTCGGCTCAATGTTTATTGATGTATTAGCATAAAAACAATCGGTCAAACTCGATCTAGACTCAGAAAACTTATTAATACTTATCGTTGTTATCTCAGCATACGAATATATTTCAACAAATACTTGCGTAAACTAATATGCACTTAAATCAGGCACATTATTTATAAATAGTTAAGTTGTTGTTTTGTAATTAAAGTTAGTTATAGTCCGTGAGATGGGAGGTACAAAATTTAGCGGGTTTACTGGATTCACCTCGCCAAGCGTAACGTTAACATCAATACCATCCGGAAATTTATTACAAGCTGCTAAATTCCCACTAACTAAATTAATTACCAGCTAGTTAATATTTGGTCTATACTCTAAACTAGATTCTTCAACGTAACACTCAGGTATTTCCTTCATTGTTAGGACTAATAGTGCATACGCAATTTTTATACATAGCATATATGGAGCGGATAATTATATTCGTGTTATATAATATATAAATACTTCAAATACAAACTAAACTACAAAAATTAATTTACAAGAAAGACTTTTTTCATTATTATTAGTCTTATTAAGCTGTTTGACTATATTGTTGATTATTGACATTTAATTGTACATATTGTAACTAGAAAGAAAAAAGATGAAAATAGTATTAAACCTAAATGTTTAATATAACAACGAATTTAATTTATTATTGATAATTCGCTCCACATAATGATTGCAATAAGTATTTCTGTTTAACTTACCTGCTTTACATCTAATTCAACGCTGATTTTAGAAAGATAAACCAATATAGCTCAGTTAACTTTATTCCCGCTTGCTTCGACGGCATCAACATATCAAATATGCCAGCAACTCAATAATTAGAAATATATCCCTAAAATATGTTTTGGTACATTTTGCATCACTGGATCAACTTAGCAGTTTGTTTTCAACTAAAATCTTAATTTAAATATATAATGTTTATCAAATTGTTAAAATGCTTTTGCGGCGTCATCATCAAATTTTGAGTTTACATTTGAAGACACAAAAACAACAGTTTCAGAAGCAATATCTGTGTTTAAGATTGAAAATTACAACCGTTTAGAATGTGTTCACAATCTGCAAATTTCCTACAGCGTTAACTTGGGTACTTTTAAGATTATTACTACTTAATAACAATGTGATATCAAGTTTATAGGAGGTATTGCTAAAATAGCAATTTTCGCCAATCCTGATTTCAATTTTGAGCATACTGTGGATTTAACTGGAATGACGCAGTTGTAGTAGTTGCTTGACGTGCTTGTTTTCAGTTGTGATGATTTCACCGGAACACAAATAAGATCTTGCCAACGCATGCTCGAGCAATTTCAGGATTCAATAAGTAATTATGCTGATCTCACGCTTGAGATTCCAACCGTTACTGTATCGCCAACAGGTTATGATCGTGCATCAACCTATTTGATTCATTTCCCGATAACTGCGATAAGCTCGAGCTTTTTGGAGGAGTTTGATTGTTATACAGAAGTTAAAGTTACTATTTTCAATTCGATGATGAAAGCTGCATTTACTAAAAATGCTTCAGCTGTGAATTGCGTTAAGTCTCTCATTGACTTTGTAGGTCCGTTCGATCATACCTTACTGCAACTTTAGGTGTAGGAGTTCACGGACTTCTTAACAGGGAGAGTGTTCACATTTTCTTTCAACGATATTTTCGCTGATTTCGGATCTGAGCTCTGGATTGACTGTGTTGACTCGATTGATGGGTACGATAGTTGCGTGAAAGACCTTAAAACAGTTTACGAGTTCACTAATCCTGTTGGAGTGGTAGCTTGGGAACTTAAGTATAACGGAGTGACCACACGTGAGGTTCAGCTCTCGTTCACCGGTGAGTACCCACCGTTTTAAAACGCGGATGCGAATATCTCCAGAACTTAATTCTGTTTCAACGCAAGTGGAGTGGGAACGAGCTCAATTACAAAAATGCACTTGGAATTGGTTAAAGGGCATCCGGAATTTATGGTGAACGAGCATGCGGTCAAATTGGATTTCAGGGCTCAGGTGATGTTTCCAACAACTTTACAACAGTATTGCTTCGAAATTGACATAACTGGGTAAGAAAGTGTTTACGAAGACTTTATGGAGAACCAGGAGCACGTTACTGGAATTTTATCCAGTGTTTACGGAGAAATAGGCGTCATGACCGTAAAATTCGAAAGCGAAACGAAAAATGTGAACTACTTCATTGTAGTCGGTATAATAACACTCGTAATCGGAGCCGCGTGGCTTTTAATTGCCAGAAAATTCGTGTGATATTTAAATTATATATTATAATTTTCACTACCATCAAAATAAATTAAAGAACTCGTCAAATCATTTAACAATATTAATACTATTATTTCAACTTAGCAAATATGTTATATTTGCAGGTTTCCTGTGAGCTATTAGTTTAAGCCCAATTTTTAACAGATTTTAGCTGAAAATAAAGATAATTTAGCCATATTCAGAATAATTATTATGAAGTATAATTTATATAAAATACTCAAAATTTTAGAGTTTTTTCATCATAAAAATACGTTTTGCAGTATAATTATAATATTTTTAACACATATATTCCATTTTAAAATGTTTTGGGTTTCAATAAATATGAGAATTTTGATTGTGATATTTATTGTTAATTAGAGGTGGAATATAATTTAATATGATGTCACAATATATACTAAATCAATTATTATTGACCACGTACACAACATTTTGGAATGAGCTAAAAATGCAAAAAATGACTACTCACAACTTTCATGATCGAAAATTTTAAATTACCACGTACAATTACCACGTCGTGGTCGGACGTGGACCAAATCGGACGTTATACATGGAATTACCCAACTCTATGTTGAAACATATTGAATTATAGTCAAAAGTGATAAAATCTATGTTAAATTTAATGTAAATATTGTTATATCAATAAAAATATAACAATTACCTATACAGAAATCGAACCAGGATTTGTACACCTCATAATAGCGATTCTACCGTTGAGCTATTTCATCCATGGTTATAATATATTTCAATTATTAAGTTATTTATAATGATTTAGCACTATTGATAACATCATTCAGATAATTATGATATAGTAATAAGAATCGTATACAATAATCACAATATTTAACAAGTGATGATCACTGTTTTCTCCATTTGAATTTCAATAATGTATGTCTCCTATTAAATATGCAGATTTGTCGTATAAAGCGTGATTCATCTCAATAAGTTATACAAAGCTGAATAAGCAGCTTGCTTTTTGAAAAGTTAGTTTTTGATAGAATGATGCGGCTGTAATAACTACTAAGCCTAGGTATACAGTTATTTCTTTTAGATAATCCACTAAACTGTTGATTCCTTAATATTCTTATTTATTCAAATCGTTGGAATTACTAATAAGTGCCGTGTAGATGAGTCAAATAAAGAAATGTTAGATATTAATTTTTCCCACTTACTTAACTTTCATTTATACTTACATGGTCTTAGTATAAAGCGCATGATATATTAATATACAACACAAAATATGTAATTAATATTAAATATACAACAAAATCACAACTCATTGACAGTTTACATCTCTTGGGAATCCGTATTTCATGAATCCACACATACCATTTGAGCACACCCTCAATACAGTGCTGCCACAGTCATCTCCGGTTAGCACTTATACTACAGAACCTGCTATTGAATTTATTCTTCCATTGGCAAGGTTAATCTAATATTGTAGACTTGCTGCTGTATTGGATAAATTATTATTTTGCGCATTGTTCACGGCATTGTTGTCATTTCTTAACTAATTAATCGAATTAGTGAGAGCTGAATACTATTGTGACTGCTACGTATTTAATTAACTTATTTATTGGGCCTAAGCTTATAGCGCTGATGTTTATGTTGCGTCAATTTGATTTTGTTACTATTTGAAAGTATTAAAAGAAGAGTTTAAGACTGCTATATCAGTTTTAAGCAAATTAATTTGTTGTTATAATGAACCGTTCAAATTGTTTAATCTTTCTATAATGATATTTATAGTTGCATTCATGCTTTATTAATCGTTATTTAATTGAGTGGTTTTTTGATGCATTGTTTAATTTGTTAATGTTAAATCATTTCTTATGACTTATGCTGTTTGAGACATTTATTATGTTATTAATATCAAAGAATCATTGACTCCTTTAATAGTACTAAATATAGACGAATTTGTTTAAATAATAAAATTATTAAGTAAAGACACATTTTACGAAATATATGAATCAAGAGTAATGAAGTTACTTTAAATTCTATTTAAAAGTAAGGATACGTTTCCATTAAGTTCTTAATGAATTTAATGGACGCTTTCAATGATTTTAACATCTAGTGCAGTTAAGTTATCTATGATGTTTACACAAATGCTTTCATTAATTAGATAACCTATTTTACAAATACATTAATTATTGTTAAAAATAAAGGGGTCTTAACAACTTAGTGTTCCATTTGTATTATTTTGACTGTGAATTAAATCTTGTTTACATAAACCATAAACAATTTTGTTAGATGAACTACAAATACTACAATTAATATTTGGTTGCTATGATAGTTGTATTAGATGTGTGTATAACTGTCCAACTATATCAACAACATTCGAGCAAACTTTTAATTCATGGATACTTATTTCGATGCTTAGATTAAATATTTATGAAATTAAATACCCATTTTAATCTGATAATTAAAATTGATGTCCTGTTATTTAGGTGTTAGCAACAGAAAAATTAATTCTTGAAATTACATCACAAACTAATCCGCCACTTTATTGACTGTCAAATCTATATTATATTTGAGAATCTGATAAAAATATTTTATGTGATGATTATATCATTAATGCTGAAAGACGTTGCGCTTGAGCGTCAAAAATTAAAGTCGAATTTTAGATTGTTGCATTACATGAATAACATATCAATGAACCTTAAACAATTTTAAATTGAATTGTAATATTCACTAACGATTATTAAATAAATTAGTTATTACTGTTCACACCAAAAACAGCAAAATTGTTTACATTTGTTATATCTAGTTCTATACTTGATTACACAATAGCATCGTTATAAATGAAAATGTTACTTGAATATTGTGATAATAATATGTTATTATTTATATTTATATTGTTAATTTGTTTGCTTTTCTAACAGTATACAAATTGCGTATTATCAACTTTTATTTCTTTACTACAAACATTATTATTTTTGTTATTTAAAGCTTTTAATAATAATATAGAACATAACATTGATTACATTAAATATTACGAAACTATACACTTTGCACATTACAACTTTCATATTTTCTGTTGTGTACCGGTAATGCAGTTGGTATCGCAGTAGCCGTGTGCACAGCTATATTTGTTACCATTATCTTAGTATTGTGGCTGACTCATAAATACTAACTCAGAAAATTGAAGAAATAAGAGGAACAATCACAAGACTAAACATCAATAATGGCGGTTATTATTTAAAAGCAACAAGCGGCTGAATGATATACGTAATAATTTTATAAAGTTAAAAGTTAAAAATTATATCTATCTTGACATAAAGCCAACCAAAAGACGATTAAAATTCAAAATATACAATAATCGACGATCAAAACGATTATAAATTTAATCTTTAGTCTACGATTGATAACTATGCAAATATTGAATGGAAGTACTGTTATTATCAAAAATAGTGGAGTGAAGAAGATGGAGTGGTTATTTAATTTTTAGTTGTTTATAAGTCTATAGTATACATATAGCTTCAAAATTATAAATAATTAATCGTCTTTTAATCGTTGACTTAATCGAAATTTACGATTGAAATGACTAGATCAGATCGGAGACGATGGCTGGCTTTACTTTGACAGGTAACCAAATTCATTAATTTGATGTGGTATAATAATGAGATATATGCTATTGACACACATTGATAAACTTTAATGTTCTCTTCATTTTTGTAAAAGTATATAGACCAAATATATGTACTTTTACCAAACGTATATACTTTTTCACCACCATCTCTTCTAAAAGTACCACCATGAATATGTGTATATAATTTTGCAACCGCTACCCATATTTTCTCGTTTTACAGGTTATAACTCAAAAACGGTTAAACTGCAGCACCTTGCTAAAAAAAGCCTCATTAAACTTAACTTATAAACAGTAATATAAATTACAAGTAATGAAAACTCCATGAAATAATATAAGGCAGTTAAAGTCTCAAAAGAAAATCACAATCGCCTATATGACGGTATAAAACCTGACATTGCGATAAACTATCGCGGCGAAAGAATCTACCTAGACGTTGGGGTCACGTGGTACAAATAAAAGTACTATAAAGCAAAGGTCAAACACTACTAAGGTTATGAGGCCAAAATCATACCAATTATAGTGGCAAAAACTGTACGCTACACAAGGAAAGCCACCTGTTTTTAAAGGAACTGAAGGTAAACATGCAAACATTCTAAGCCGAGATTGGATATAAAATCTCGAGGTACGCTCAAATGTGTAACAACTCGCTTTACAAAAAGCGAAATCTCGAAAAGGAAACAAACCTTGAAGCACCGATTGGCAAGCTGGACATGAATAAATTTGCTCCTCTGGCAGACCTAGGGGAAGATAACGACAAAAGCGAAAAAGAACCTATCAAAAAATTCTTATTCCAACAAAACAAATGGAATAACTCTCACGTCTCATAAAGTGGCAGCTACGCATTCACATCCCAGATGGGTGAAAATAGGAGAAGGAAGAGCAACCATCAAAAAGCCAATACATCGGCGAGACAAATAAATCGGCAAAACAAGTTCGCCTCACTGAACTCAGAGGACTCCAGCTCCAATAGTGGAAACTTCTCGCACTACTAAGCATAGGAAGGAATAAAATACTCATCGAACCGATCATCGAAAGCCTGATAAAGCAGATTATAGTGCTATATCGGAAGCCTCTGAAGCACTTCAATCTCTGATCTAATCATGCTCAAGTTCAATGAAGAAGACCTTCAAACAAAACAACCAATCGTTCAGATTACAAAAACAAACTGAACACAACAAGAAAAACAAGCAAAACAACCAGAGCAACACGGAATAAAACTCAACAAAACCAAAGCAAGAAGAATTAAATTAAAGAACTCGTCAAATCATTTAACAAAATTCTTAACGGCAACCAAAAACCAAAAGGAAACTCATTCACTGGATAACAGAATCACAACAGCTCCACAAAATAACGAGCAACAACAGATCAAAATCCATACATCTACATCAAATAATGTGAGATGAACAACTGCTTCGATCGCAAACAACAAAACAAAAACAATGATGCTTACAAGAAAAACTGGAAGAAACACTCTTGGAACCAAGCAGACGTAGTCTAAAAGCTGACGAAAGTTTTACAAAAAACTCTGAAACAACAAGGCAACTATTTCGATCGAAACAACAACAAATTCAACAACTAAGGGAAACTGTTCAATTCCCTAAATGAATACAGATACAATGATGTTAAATCAAAACGCAACGATGACTCATTCATGTACGTCAAAATACCAATAAGCTAGACCAACTTCAGCAAGCAAAACAAAGGCGGAAACAAATCGTTTGGAGGTTATAAGTAAGGAAACTTCAACCAAAAATTCATATGAGGAGCTAGGCAGCTGTCATATTGACTAAATAATTGCTATCTGAACTGGCTCCGTGAGGGGCCATGATTAATTGGATCGTGTATCAAAAAACTGATAGATTAAAAGTATAAGCAAACATTGAAGAAGCAAATTGAAGAGAAAAATTGAATCACTAGATTGATTATTAAAGTAGAGGAAAATATTCTGCCATCTAACGATGGTATTTTATAGCGTGTGTGTAGAGGCACATATTATGAGCTAAGATAGCTCTCAGTTACGCGTATGGAAATGGGGATTTCGGATGCTGAGTGAGGACTATTTTTATTATTGAATATCCATCATTTCCACTGCTACTCCTTTTTCATGACTTTAAATGCCCAAGCCGCTACTAACAGTTGCGTAAAATCTTCATCTGAACTTTAAAATTATCGCAACAATAATATATCAAACGTTTCTCATCTTTTATTAGGTGCCACAAATGAATCCTGAATTTACCAAATTAAGGTTTGATTCTATAATATATTTTGAAGATAAAAACGCCCAAAAGGTCGTGAATTATAACACAGTCTTCGCCAAAGGTTTGTCAAGTTTCTTCCTCTTCATTGGAAAAGTTTTCGCTACTGCTTGTGGTGCTATTATCAAAACCAATTAAATGTTCGCTCCCACCATATTCACTTTAATTGGTTCATTCTTCTTGTCCTGCTATATCATTGAAATTGTCAAGCTTGTTGTTGATATTAACATTTACTTCTACTTCTTGTATGAAGAAACCTACATGATGAGAGAAAGAGAATATACGAAAATGCAATTTAATAAATTTACATAATTGGAGACATTTACAATAATATTTCTGCCGCACATTTACGCTGTTTGGTGAGAGTCAAACTAAAGCATATCCACACTACACCGTCTTTCATGAAACCAAGAATAATGTTACTTCCACTATTTTATGATTGCTGTAACCAGTTTGTATTGAAGCGACGCCCAAATGACGTCCTTCCACACTGTAATATCGTACACAGTGCTTTTTATGAGTGATTTAGTCATTCCACAACAGTGCACAAATTTACAACCAAATATATTTTCAAAGATATAGCTTTCACTCAGCTTTCTACGTCCCTATTCTCACAGTGTAACGTAGAGCTATCTTGGTTCGTAGCTGTTGTCTTTACCTACGTGCGATAAAGAAATATAATCATTTGATGATAAAATATTTACTTTTATTGCAATAACCAACTTTAGTGGTCAAATTACGTTCTGGACTATTTACCACATACATTAAACATCGGTGATATTCAACGTCCTAAATTTGTCGCAGCCCTCAGTAGAGCCGGTTCAGAACGCGATTTACACTAGCAACGAATCCAATGAGAAAACCTTTTAACTACTCGCAAAAAATTATAGCAAGCCGCCGAACTCGACATAGCAGAACTATCTATTCACAGATCCAACCTGTAAATAGGAATGAGAGTACTAATCTGGATAACTGTCTGAGAATGCACCCCGAACTGCGTTTCTTTGGTATGTTATTACAAGCACAAGTCACAGATTCGAGCTGGTCTAGTTCCAAGTGTTACTTGGTAAATTTCGATATGCTTCTCGTAGAATACCACGAATAATACAGATAGAACGCCTAGTCTGTTTTTTGGAACCTTGCACGCCAGACTGTTCACCAATGTAGTAGCCTAGAAACTCTAGAATTGTCTTTAAAGTTCAAAGTTATCTAATTGATAGATAATGTAAACACTGCTTTGGTTTTCTGAATTAATGGTACTTCTCGTGAAACCACTAGGTGGATCGTCTTTGAAACAAAGTATAAAATTTACACTACACATGTTTATATTGGTTCATGATACTCTAATATACGAAAATGCAATTTAATAAATTTACATAATTGGAGACATTTACAATAATATTTCTGCCGCACATTTATGCTGTTTGGTGAGAGTCAAACTAAAGCATATCCACACTACACCGTCTTTCATGAAACCAAGAATAATGTTACTTCCACTATTTTATGATTGCTGTAACCAGTTTATATTGAAGCGACGCCCAAATGACGTCCTTCCACACTGTAATATCGTACACAGTGCTTTTTATGAGTGATTTAGTCATTCCACAACAGTGCACAAATTTACAACCCAATATATTTTCAAAGATATAGCTTTCACTCAGCTTTCTACGTCCCTATTCTCACAGTGTAACGTAGAGCTATCTTGGTTCGTAGCTGTTGTCTTTACCTACGTGCGATAAAGAAATATAATCATTTGATGATAAAATATTTACTTTTATTGCAATAACCAACTTTAGTGGTCAAATTACGTTCTGGACTATTTACCACATACATTAAACATCGGTGATATTCAACGTCCTAAATTTGTCGCAGCCCTCAGTAGAGCCGGTTCAGAACGCGATTTACACTAGCAACGAATCCAATGAGAAAACCTTTTAACTACTCGCAAAAAATTATAGCAAGCCGCCGAACTCGACATAGCAGAACTATCTATTCACAGATCCAACCTGTAAATAGGAATGAGAGTACTAATCTGGATAACTGTCTGAGAATGCACCCCGAACTGCGTTTCTTTGGTATGTTATTACAAGCACAAGTCACAGATTCGAGCTGGTCTAGTTCCAAGTGTTACTTGGTAAATTTCGATATGCTTCTCGTAGAATACCACGAATAATACAGATAGAACGCCTAGTCTGTTTTTTGGAACCTTGCACGCCAGACTGTTCACCAATGTAGTAGCCTAGAAACTCTAGAATTGTCTTTAAAGTTCAAAGTTATCTAATTGATAGATAATGTAAACACTGCTTTGGTTTTCTGAATTAATGGTACTTCTCGTGAAACCACTAGGTGGATCGTCTTTGAAACAAAGTATAAAATTTACACTACACATGTTTATATTGGTTCATGATACTCTAATATACGAAAATGCAATTTAATAAATTTACATAATTGGAGACATTTACAATAATATTTCTGCCGCACATTTATGCTGTTTGGTGAGAGTCAAACTAAAGCATATCCACACTACACCGTCTTTCATGAAACCAAGAATAATGTTACTTCCACTATTTTATGATTGCTGTAACCAGTTTATATTGAAGCGACGCCCAAATGACGTCCTTCCACACTGTAATATCGTACACAGTGCTTTTTATGAGTGATTTAGTCATTCCACAACAGTGCACAAATTTACAACCCAATATATTTTCAAAGATATAGCTTTCACTCAGCTTTCTACGTCCCTATTCTCACAGTGTAACGTAGAGCTATCTTGGTTCGTAGCTGTTGTCTTTACCTACGTGCGATAAAGAAATATAATCATTTGATGATAAAATATTTACTTCTACTGCAATAACCATAATTATAACTATAATTTTTTGAGAGTAGTAAAGGTTATATAATTTATATTACTGTTTAGTCCTCACTCAGCATCCGAATCCCCATTTCCACACGTGTAACTATCTTAGCTCATAACATGTGCCTCTACACACACGCTATAAAATACCATCGTTAGATGGCAGAATATTTTCCTCTACTTTAATAATCAATCTAGTGATTCAATTTTTCTCTTCAATTTGCTTCTTCAATGTTTGCTTATACTTTTAATCTATCAGTTTTTTGATACACGATCCAATTAATCATGGCCCCTCACGGAGCCAGTTCAGATAGCAATTATTTAGTCAATATGACAGCTGCCTAGCTCCTCATATGAATTTTTGGTTGAAGTTTCCTTACTTATAACCTCCAAACGATTTGTTTCCGCCTTTGTTTTGCTTGCTGAAGTTGGTCTAGCTTATTGGTATTTTGACGTACATGAATGAGTCATCGTTGCGTTTTGATTTAACATCATTGTATCTGTATTCATTTAGGGAATTGAACAGTTTCCCTTAGTTGTTGAATTTGTTGTTGTTTCGATCGAAATAGTTGCCTTGTTGTTTCAGAGTTTTTTGTAAAACTTTCGTCAGCTTTTAGACTACGTCTGCTTGGTTCCAAGAGTGTTTCTTCCAGTTTTTCTTGTAAGCATCATTGTTTTTGTTTTGTTGTTTGCGATCGAAGCAGTTGTTCATCTCACATTATTTGATGTAGATGTATGGATTTTGATCTGTTGTTGCTCGTTATTTTGTGGAGCTGTTGTGATTCTGTTATCCAGTGAATGAGTTTCCTTTTGGTTTTTGGTTACCGTTAAGAATTTTGTTAAATGATTTGACGAGTTCTTTAATTTAATTCTTCTTGCTTTGGTTTTGTTGAGAGCCTTTTGGTTTGCTTTATTCCGTGTTGCTCTGGTTGTTTTGCTTGTTTTTCTTGTTGTGTTCAGTTTGTTTTTGTGATCTGAGAGATTGGTTGTTTTTTTTAATAACTTTTTCATTGAACTTGAGCATGATTAGATCAGAGATTGAAGTGCTTCAGAGGCTTCCGATATAGCACTGTAGTCCACTTTATCAGGCTTCCGATGGTCGGTTCGATGAGTATTTTATTCCTTCCTATGCGGCTGCTCTTAGTAGTGCGAGAAGTTTCCACTATTGGAGCTGGAGTCCTCTGAGTTCAGTGACGCGAACTTGTTTTGCCGATTTATTTGTCTTGCCGATGTATTGGCTTTTTGATGGTTGCTCTTCCTTCTCCTATTTTCGCCCATCTGGGATGTGAATGTGTAGCTGTCACTTTATGAGACGTGAGAGTTATTCCATTTGTTTTGTTGGAATAAGAATTTTTCGATAGGTTCTTTTTCGCTTTTATCGTTATCTTCTCCCAGGTCTGCCAGAGGAGCAAATTTATTCATGTCCAGCTTGCCAATCGGTGCTTCTTCAAGGTTTGTTTCCTTTTCAAGATTTCGCTTTTTGTAGAGCGAGTTGTTACACATTTGAGCGTACCTCGAGATTTTATATCCAATCTCGGCGTAGAATGTTTGCATGTTTACCTTCAGTTCCTTTAAAAACAGGTGGCTTTCTTTGTGTAGCGTACAGTTTTTGCCCACTATAATTGGTATGATTTTGGCCTCATAACCTTAGTAGTGTTTGACCTTTGCTTTATAGTACTTTTCTTTGTACCACGTGACCCCAACGTCTAGGTAGATTCTTTCGCCGCGATAGTTTATCGCAATGTCAGGTTTTATACCGTCATATAGGCGATTGTGATTTTCTTTTGAGACTTTAACTGCCTTATATTATTTCATGGAGTTTTCATTACTTGTAATTTATATTACTGTTTATAAGTTAAGTTTAATGAGGCTTTTTTTAGCAAGGTGCTGCTGTTTAACCGTTTTTGAGTTATAACCTGTAATATGAGAAAATATGGGCAGCGGTTGCAAAATTATATACACATATTCATGGTGGTACTTTTAGAAGAGATGGTGGTGAAAAAGTATATACGTTTGGTAAAAGTACATATATTTGGTCTATATACTTTTACAAAAATGAAGAGAACATTAAAGTTTATCAATGTGTGTCAATAGCATATATCTCATTATTATACCACATCAAATTAATGAATTTGGTTACCTGTCAAAGTAAAGCCAGCCATCGTCTCCGATCTGATCTAGTCATTTCAATCGTAAATTTCGATTAAGTCAACGATTAAAAGACGATTAATTATTTATAATTTTGAAGCTATATGTATACTATAGACTTATAAACAACTAAAAATTAAATAACCACTCCATCTTCTTCACTCCACTATTTTTGATAATAACAGTACTTCCATTCAATATTTGCATAGTTATCAATCGTAGACTAAAGATTAAATTTATAATCGTTTTGATCGTCGATTATTGTATATTTTGAATTTTAATCGTCTTTTGGTTGGCTTTATGTCAAGATAGATATAATTTTTTACTTTTAACTTTATAAAATTATTACGTATATCATTCAGCCGCTTGTTGCTTTTAAATAATAACCGCCATTATTGATGTTTAGTCTTGTGATTGTTCCTCTTATTTCTTCAATTTTCTGAGTTAGTATTTATGAGTCAGCCACAATACTAAGATAATGGTAACAAATATAGCTGTGCACACGGCTACTGCGATACCAACTGCATTACCGGTACACAACAGAAAATATGAAAGTTGTAATGTGCAAAGTGTATAGTTTCGTAATATTTAATGTAATCAATGTTATGTTCTATATTATTATTAAAAGCTTTAAATAACAAAAATAATAATGTTTGTAGTAAAGAAATAAAAGTTGATAATACGCAATTTGTATACTGTTAGAAAAGCAAACAAATTAACAATATAAATATAAATAATAACATATTATTATCACAATATTCAAGTAACATTTTCATTTATAACGATGCTATTGTGTAATCAAGTATAGAACTAGATATAACAAATGTAAACAATTTTGCTGTTTTTGGTGTGAACAGTAATAACTAATTTATTTAATAATCGTTAGTGAATATTACAATTCAATTTAAAATTGTTTAAGGTTCATTGATATGTTATTCATGTAATGCAACAATCTAAAATTCGACTTTAATTTTTGACGCTCAAGCGCAACGTCTTTCAGCATTAATGATATAATCATCACATAAAATATTTTTATCAGATTCTCAAATATAATATAGATTTGACAGTCAATAAAGTGGCGGATTAGTTTGTGATGTAATTTCAAGAATTAATTTTTCTGTTGCTAACACCTAAATAACAGGACATCAATTTTAATTATCAGATTAAAATGGGTATTTAATTTCATAAATATTTAATCTAAGCATCGAAATAAGTATCCATGAATTAAAAGTTTGCTCGAATGTTGTTGATATAGTTGGACAGTTATACACACATCTAATACAACTATCATAGCAACCAAATATTAATTGTAGTATTTGTAGTTCATCTAACAAAATTGTTTATGGTTTATGTAAACAAGATTTAATTCACAGTCAAAATAATACAAATGGAACACTAAGTTGTTAAGACCCCTTTATTTTTAACAATAATTAATGTATTTGTAAAATAGGTTATCTAATTAATGAAAGCATTTGTGTAAACATCATAGATAACTTAACTGCACTAGATGTTAAAATCATTGAAAGCGTCCATTAAATTCATTAAGAACTTAATGGAAACGTATCCTTACTTTTAAATAGAATTTAAAGTAACTTCATTACTCTTGATTCATATATTTCGTAAAATGTGTCTTTACTTAATAATTTTATTATTTAAACAAATTCGTCTATATTTAGTACTATTAAAGGAGTCAATGATTCTTTGATATTAATAACATAATAAATGTCTCAAACAGCATAAGTCATAAGAAATGATTTAACATTAACAAATTAAACAATGCATCAAAAAACCACTCAATTAAATAACGATTAATAAAGCATGAATGCAACTATAAATATCATTATAGAAAGATTAAACAATTTGAACGGTTCATTATAACAACAAATTAATTTGCTTAAAACTGATATAGCAGTCTTAAACTCTTCTTTTAATACTTTCAAATAGTAACAAAATCAAATTGACGCAACATAAACATCAGCGCTATAAGCTTAGGCCCAATAAATAAGTTAATTAAATACGTAGCAGTCACAATAGTATTCAGCTCTCACTAATTCGATTAATTAGTTAAGAAATGACAACAATGCCGTGAACAATGCGCAAAATAATAATTTATCCAATACAGCAGCAAGTCTACAATATTAGATTAACCTTGCCAATGGAAGAATAAATTCAATAGCAGGTTCTGTAGTATAAGTGCTAACCGGAGATGACTGTGGCAGCACTGTATTGAGGGTGTGCTCAAATGGTATGTGTGGATTCATGAAATACGGATTCCCAAGAGATGTAAACTGTCAATGAGTTGTGATTTTGTTGTATATTTAATATTAATTACATATTTTGTGTTGTATATTAATATATCATGCGCTTTATACTAAGACCATGTAAGTATAAATGAAAGTTAAGTAAGTGGGAAAAATTAATATCTAACATTTCTTTATTTGACTCATCTACACGGCACTTATTAGTAATTCCAACGATTTGAATAAATAAGAATATTAAGGAATCAACAGTTTAGTGGATTATCTAAAAGAAATAACTGTATACCTAGGCTTAGTAGTTATTACAGCCGCATCATTCTATCAAAAACTAACTTTTCAAAAAGCAAGCTGCTTATTCAGCTTTGTATAACTTATTGAGATGAATCACGCTTTATACGACAAATCTGCATATTTAATAGGAGACATACATTATTGAAATTCAAATGGAGAAAACAGTGATCATCACTTGTTAAATATTGTGATTATTGTATACGATTCTTATTACTATATCATAATTATCTGAATGATGTTATCAATAGTGCTAAATCATTATAAATAACTTAATAATTGAAATATATTATAACCATGGATGAAATAGCTCAACGGTAGAATCGCTATTATGAGGTGTACAAATCCTGGTTCGATTTCTGTATAGGTAATTGTTATATTTTTATTGATATAACAATATTTACATTAAATTTAACATAGATTTTATCACTTTTGACTATAATTCAATATGTTTCAACATAGAGTTGGGTAATTCCATGTATAACGTCCGATTTGGTCCACGTCCGACCACGACGTGGTAATTGTACGTGGTAATTTAAAATTTTCGATCATGAAAGTTGTGAGTAGTCATTTTTTGCATTTTTAGCTCATTCCAAAATGTTGTGTACGTGGTCAATAATAATTGATTTAGTATATATTGTGACATCATATTAAATTATATTCCACCTCTAATTAACAATAAATATCACAATCAAAATTCTCATATTTATTGAAACCCAAAACATTTTAAAATGGAATATATGTGTTAAAAATATTATAATTATACTGCAAAACGTATTTTTATGATGAAAAAACTCTAAAATTTTGAGTATTTTATATAAATTATACTTCATAATAATTATTCTGAATATGGCTAAATTATCTTTATTTTCAGCTAAAATCTGTTAAAAATTGGGCTTAAACTAATAGCTCACAGGAAACCTGCAAATATAACATATTTGCTAAGTTGAAATAATAGTATTAATATTGTTAAATGATTTGACGAGTTCTTTAATTTAATTCTTCTTGCTTTGGTTTTGTTGAGCTTTATTCCGTGTTGCTCTGGTTGTTTTGCTTGTTTTTCTTGTTGTGTTCAGTTTGTTTTTGTAATCTGAACGATTGGTTGTTTTGTTTGAAGGTCTTCTTCATTGAGCTTGAACATGATTAGATCAGTGATTGAAATACTAATAAGAATATATTAGCTTGCAATTCCACTAATACACCAAGTATAAACATTTCTTTAGTTTACTTGAATAATAATTATGTATTTGCGATTGAATAATATTGAAAACAACTATTTTGACATTATTCCTTCAATATTTTCATATATTTTCAGATGAATCAATGAAATGAAATCATTCATTTCATTGATTCTGGGATTACTAGCGTGCGCATCGGTTTTGAGCAGAATATTAATGATGCTCGTAAGATAGGTCTCAGTTACGCGTGTGGAAATGGGGATTTCGGATGCTGAGTGAGGACTTAATAGATGCTCGTTATATGCTTTGAAGCAGGAGAGACGTGTATACAGAAGAACGTTCACGATTTTGTTACTTATGGTGATTCTCATGATACTAAAAAATAATGTTTTGAATATCAAATTTAAAAGCTGTGTGATCCAAAACAAATGATGATTTAATTAGAATTGACTGCAAAATAACAACTTGCGATAAAGACAACACTACATACAATGCTATACTTTGCAGCGGTTTCAAAGGTGTAATTCGATGTTTTATTTCAATAATAGTTAACACGTGTATTATTCACCCCTCAGTGTTGATCACACCAAACAAAGCAGCGCCTCTTCAGCTCTAACTTTGAGCCTAATCGTTCGTATTAAAAAGAGCGAGGACTTAAAAATATTATTATTTTATTAAAAATACATTTATTGTTTTCACTGTAACGCCGACGAAACGAGAACTGAGTCGTTTCTTTGTAATTATTTTACGTCATCAACGTTTTCTTTCACTTCCGTTTTCTTCAAATTCCTCCTGTGAACGAAATACATGGATGTCACAACGATGATGAAAACGATGAAACAACCGGCGACGGCCAAACCAACAGCGAGTCCGGTTCTGTTCTTGGCTGGTTTAACCGGGGTTGGAGTGCTGGAGAGATTTTACAGTATGTAGCTGTTTACGAATTACATTTATGATGCGTTTATGAAGGAGGTGAAGGTAGCAGCTTGATAATTGAAGTAACAATTGTTATTTGTACCGTATAAGCAAGAAATCGCCTGGCATTTGCGATTATCACCGCATGAAGTTGGGACAGCGCACTCGTTATCAGTATCTAATCTCTGGAAGCAGTCGAAAACGGCGCAATAGTCGTTAGATAATAGATTATTAGTATCGTCGTAGCACTAAACAACCTCTCCTTGCTTAACTAACTAGCACTCGGCACCGTTTGATTTTGCGCAGAATACATCAGTTCCATTTTAGCTCTGTTCAGATATTTCGGTGAAGACTTTGATCTAGTTGTTCTGAATATATATTATTTCCTGCTCTTTGTATGTAGAAATCATAATAAGAATGTTTTAAACGTTTTCCGCAAATACACTCTCTTTTCCTTCGAAATAGTAGGCAGTGCTTTACTTTACGTAAAATCCACGGGGTGTTTGTTTTTGAAGATTTATTCCAACTTGAACTTACTTTATATTCGAGCCGATCAAGAATTGGTAACTGTTAATCAGTTTCTTCACAGGAAGAATGTTTTACGCGTTGTCACCAAGCGCGAACGAATCCCCGTTTTTCATATAAATGAACAAAAATTTCGACCACTAAGTCTCAAAATCTATTCTTTCGATATTTTACACGTCAATTTCCTAAAGAACGATTGGAGTGAAAACATCGTAAGTTCCAGTTGGAGTTATTCCACAAATGCGCGATTAATCGCAATTTCCTTTAACTAGGAGCTGTGAAGTGGTAAGAACAAAAGTTATTCCAAAAAATCCGGATATCTGAAGCACATTTTCAAGAACAAGTTCAAAAGTTGAAGTTGGTGTTTCAGCGAACATTGACTTGTTCTAAAATACAAGGTAAAGACGTTAGTCATCTACATTGCAGTACAACTGAGATACACCATCAATGTGGATGTAAACAAAATCAAGTTATTCCTTATTCTTGAACAAATACTTGTTCATGCCTCTGGCCATCAAGGAAGAGTTCGAATGCACTTGGAAGACGGTATTTGCACATACTGTTACTTGGCTCACGTTATCCTACGAAACAGATGTCAAATGTAAATTGTGAGATTACATCTGCGGTATGAACACAGAATTTAACACAGGAATTATAACAAACATTTATATTGATGTGGAGTGTGGGATGGTATACACTAAGTCATGGAACTCGCTAAAATAGAATATAGCTGAGTTGACATCAAAATATGCACTAAAAATGGACTGTATCCAAAGTATTATTAAAACGAGTTCTGAGTTACAATGCACTATAAAAAGGATTTAATGTTAGTATTAAAATACATTTTTAAAATATCGAAATCTTAAAGTACTTTCTAAAATTTATAATTGGTGATTATAGATATAAATATAAATAATGGGGGTGTATCTTAATAAAACTATAATCTATTTTATATACTTTACGATCTTAAACAGTATTACTCAATTGTGTTTTAATGAAAGAAATCTTAGCGTACATTGTTACAATAATTTTTATTGGAAATGTATATATAGTATTTGTTATACAAAGTATAGTAATATTGAATGTGATTCGTAGTGTAGAAAGTAGTAATTATATAAAAGCAATAATTAAAAGCCTTATATTCAATATAATATAATGATTATATTGTATATCACTTAATTGCTATTTTTAGAATCACAAACAACTATAAACTGGTATATGATTCACCCAACAATCTATACCGTACCTAATAGTACTCATCCGTTTAGCTCTTTTTTAATTGAACGTTATTAATATATTAAATACACGTCTAGGATTCTGTATGTAAGTAAGCGAATTCAATAGAACAGTAATCTAGCTCTCATGTTTCATATAACAATCCATATATTCTGTTCCAACTTTCTAAAATAGCTTCAAACTAGAATATTATGAAAAAATCTTCAAAAATTATATATTATTTAATGGAGTTTTCATTACTTGAAATTTATATTACTGTTTATAAGTTAAGTTTAATGAGGCTATTTTTAGCAAGGTGCTGCAGTTTAACCGTTTTTGAGTTATAACATGTAAAACGAGAAAATATGGGCAGCGGCTGCAAAATTATATACACATATTCATGGTGGTACTTTTAGAAGAGATGGTGGTGAAAAGTATATATGTTTGGTACAAGTACATATATTTGGTCTATATACTTTTACAAAAATGAAGTGAACATTAAAGTTTATCAATGTATGTCAATAGCATATATCTCATTATTATACCACATCAAATTAATGAATTTGGTTACCTGTCAAAGTAGATATAATTTATTATTTTTAACTTTAAAAAATTATTACGTATATCATTCAACCGCTTGTTGCTTTTAAATAATAACCGCCATTATTGATGTTTAGTCTTGAGATTGCTCCTCTTATTTCTTCAATTTTCTGAGTTAGTATTTATGAGTCAGCCACAATACTAAGATAATGGTAACAAAAATAGCTGTACACACGGCTACTGCGATACCAACTGCATTTCCGGCACGCATAGTAGGAGTATTTGGTGTAGGAGTTGGCTGAGACTATTTGTACTAACGCAAATATGCGTTCGTGAAAACATATTCTTAAGCGTTTGATAAATTGTAAGCATACATCGTTGTAGTGAAATTGAAGAAACACTATGGGTTGTTTCTCTGACTGGGATACATGCAAGCTACTGCCCAGCAAGTCTAATTTGAAGCCTGATCCAGAGTACAACTGGGTTCGGCACACTAGTTATCTCCGTACATTCTTTTATAACAATCTGCGATATTACAGTAATCATTTGAGATTTAAATACCATTTAAATCTGTACAAACAACTTATAATCCTTGGTTCTATGTTTTACATTATTCGTTTCCCGCATTCTATGTACAATAAATGTCAGTTCCGTTTTGTGTTTAGCTCTTTAAGCCAAATATAGAGATCACTGATTCATTTCTTAGGCATATTATACTTTAGTGAGAAGCATTAATATCGCTTATTTGAAAATCTAATACATTGTCTAGCAATTAATTTTCTTTTGTCTGATAAAAATTATACAATGTGTTATTTTTGATGAAGTATGTAGATGTTACATTTTAAGTAACATTTTTTCCAATGGCAACTTTCGTAATGCCAGTTCCGATCAATCTAGAGGAAGCTGTATCAGGATTATTTTACGATGGAAGGGCTCCGTCCTCATTAGCACCCAGAGCGTAAACATCACCATTGTAGAGATACACATAGACAAATCTACCTGAGCTTTTATCCCATTCAATTCGTTTAATGTTGGAGGCACTTATATCGGTTTATAACTCGGTAAAAGTCTGATAAAATCCTGGAGCAGTTTTATCGCATACTTTTGAGTCAGAACTGCATATTCCGCTTACAAGTAATTTAGATTTAGTTAAAACTACTTACACGCCCCATCCACCCGTGATTTAAAGGACGTCTACTAACAAAGGATCGTCGCTTTTGATGAATGAGATCCAGCCTCTGGAATCTAGCTTTTCAGTATACACAAAACCATCTTTAGTTATCACCAATAATTTACTGTCGTGTGTACAAAATAATTGCAAAGCACCATCAAAACCAAAGTATACAAATTCTAACTATGTTTCTTTGTGAAATAATGACTATTTCTAGCCTTTAGCCATAAGTGATCTATTTTGTGCTATTTGATAAATTACACTATCACAAGATATAATATCAAGAATATTAGAATCCTAAGATAATTCTCCAACCGTTAATCCAACACGTTATTGTAATTTCGGATATATAACATTTTGTAATGAAATAATAATTATCATTGATGTGGAGTGTGGGATGGTATACACTAAGTCATGGAACTCGCTAAAATAGAATATAGCTGAGTTGACATCAAAATATGCACTAAAAATGGACTGTATCCAAAGTATTATTAAAACGAGTTCTGAGTTACAATGCACTATAAAAAAGGATTTAATGTTAGTATTAAAATACATTTTTAAAATATCGAAATCTTAAAGTACTTTCTAAAATTTATAATTGGTGATTATAGATATAAATATAAATAATGGGGGTGTATCTTAATAAAACTATAATCTATTTTATATACTTTACGATCTTAAACAGTATTACTCAATTGTGTTTTAATGAAAGAAATCTTAGCGTACATTGTTACAATAATTTTTATTGGAAATGTATATATAGTATTTGTTATACAAAGTATAGTAATATTGAATGTGATTCGTAGTGTAGAAAGTAGTAATTATATAAAAGCAATAATTAAAAGCCTTATATTCAATATAATATAATGATTATATTATATATCACTTAATTGCTATTTTTAGAATCACAAACAACTATAAACTGGTATATGATTCACCCAACAATCTATACCGTACCTAATAGTACTCATCCGTTTAGCTCTTTTTTAATTGAACGTTATTAATATATTAAATACACGTCTAGGATTCTGTATGTAAGTAAGCGAATTCAATAGAACAGTAATCTAGCTCTCATGTTTCATATAACAATCCATATATTCTGTTCCAACTTTCTAAAATAGCTTCAAACTAGAATATTATGAAAAAATCTTCAAAAATTATATATTATTTAATGGAGTTTTCATTACTTGAAATTTATATTACTGTTTATAAGTTAAGTTTAATGAGGCTATTTTTAGCAAGGTGCTGCAGTTTAACCGTTTTTGAGTTATAACATGTAAAACGAGAAAATATGAGCAGCGGCTGCAAAATTATATACACATATTCATGGTGGTACTTTTAGAAGAGATGGTGGTGAAAAGTATATATGTTTGGTACAAGTACATATATTTGGTCTATATACTTTTACAAAAATGAAGTGAACATTAAAGTTTATCAATGTATGTCAATAGCATATATCTCATTATTATACCACATCAAATTAATGAATTTGGTTACCTGTCAAAGTAGATATAATTTATTACTTTTAACTTTAAAAAATTATTACGTATATCATTCAACCGCTTGTTGCTTTTAAATAATAACCGCCATTATTGATGTTTAGTCTTGAGATTGCTCCTCTTATTTCTTCAATTTTCTGAGTTAGTATTTATGAGTCAGCCACAATACTAAGATAATGGTAACAAAAATAGCTGTACACACGGCTACTGCGATACCAACTGCATTTCCGGCACGCATAGTAGGAGTATTTGGTGTAGGAGTTGGCTGAGACTATTTGTACTAACGCAAATATGCGTTCGTGAAAACATATTCTTAAGCGTTTGATAAATTGTAAGCATACATCGTTGTAGTGAAATTGAAGAAACACTATGGGTTGTTTCTCTGACTGGGATACATGCAAGCTACTGCCCAGCAAGTCTAATTTGAAGCCTGATCCAGAGTACAACTGGGTTCGGCACACTAGTTATCTCCGTACATTCTTTTATAACAATCTGCGATATTACAGTAATCATTTGAGATTTAAATACCATTTAAATCTGTACAAACAACTTATAATCCTTGGTTCTATGTTTTACATTATTCGTTTCCCGCATTCTATGTACAATAAATGTCAGTTCCGTTTTGTGTTTAGCTCTTTAAGCCAAATATAGAGATCACTGATTCATTTCTTAGGCATATTATACTTTAGTGAGAAGCATTAATATCGCTTATTTGAAAATCTAATACATTGTCTAGCAATTAATTTTCTTTTGTCTGATAAAAATTATACAATGTGTTATTTTTGATGAAGTATGTAGATGTTACATTTTAAGTAACATTTTTTCCAATGGCAACTTTCGTAATGCCAGTTCCGATCAATCTAGAGGAAGCTGTATCAGGATTATTTTACGATGGAAGGGCTCCGTCCTCATTAGCACCCAGAGCGTAAACATCACCATTGTAGAGATACACATAGACAAATCTACCTGAGCTTATATCCCATTCAATTCGTTTAATGTTGGAGGCACTTATATCGGTTTATAACTCGGTAAAAGTCTGATAAAATCCTGGAGCAGTTTTATCGCATACTTTTGAGTCAGAACTGCATATTCCGCTTACAAGTAATTTAGATTTAGTTAAAACTACTTACACGCCCCATCCACCCGTGATTTAAAGGACGTCTACTAACAAAGGATCGTCGCTTTTAATATATTTTAACTATGATGACGTTTATTTTAAAGTTTGAAGTGTTTTGTTTGTAAATTTGTGTTAAGCTAAATCCTCTATTTCCACTTCAAAGCATGCTGTTTGTAAACATTTTAGCTGAAGTGCATAATTTGACGATGGCTGAGTACAACGATTTGACGGAGCCGACCTTTATAAAGCTCTACGCGCCCTGGTGCGGACATTGCAAGCATCTTGCTCCAAAATTTGAGGAGCTTTCAACGACTCTGACGAATGTGAAAGTGGTGCAGGTTGATTGCACGGACGAGTCTGTGAAGCAGATTTGTGGTAAGTTGGGTGTGCGTGGCTACCCGGCCTTGAAGTTGTTTTACAACAACTAGTTTATAGACTATGAGGGCGAGCGCGAGGTGGGTGCGATGAAGCACTGGGTTGAGGCAATGTTCCTCCCCTTGATGCAGATTTCAACCGTTTCCGAGCTCAAGCAGCGTGCCGCGTCCAATCACGCCTCCACCTTCTTCTTCGCCCAAACCGCTCACCCAGAGAAGTATGAAGAGCACTTACTTGCATTAAAGGGTTAAATAATAATCGGATACGAACAGTCCTCAGTTGAGCGCTTCATTGCCGTTCGCGAGGGGATTGAGATCACTTACACAGGCGGAATGAACCCGGTTGAGCTTAACAGGTTCGTTCAAACGCACCTGATTCCAATTTTCACGATGCTCACCCCAAGTAACTTTGGAAGAACGATCAGAACTGGAGCCCCAGCGATTATCTTGTTCGGAAAAGACGCCGAGGTTCAGCCAGAGCTCAAGAAACTACAGGAAATGGCTCAGTAATTCAAATACGCTGCTTAATTCGGATTCCTAGCTTCGGATGAGAAGTCAAAGCCGTTCATTGAGCAGAACAAGCAAGACCCAGAGAGAAACGCAGTTTTCGCCATGAAACAAACACACGGAGGACAATTCGACATCGCATACAAATACCTAGACGAGGGCACGTTCGAAGAACTCGTTGAATTCGTCTTCAACAAGGAACCAGAATTCAAACTCGCAGGAGGCGACAACACCAAAGTCATCGTAGCCGTCAGCATCTCAGTCACCCTGATCGTCATCACACTCGTACTGTTCTGCTGTTGCAGAAAATCCAAGGACGCCACTCACAACGAAGAAACTGTTGGAGAAGAATAAGGCGAGTAAGGAGAACAAGGAGAAGAAGAGAAAGTTGAAGAAGAAGCTCCAAAAGAAGATGAAAAGAAGGATAAAACCGACTGAAAGAACATCAATTTATCTTAACTAAATACATTTATCATCAAATGTAAGTAAAAGGAATTTACGCTACATTGTATGTATTTTACTTACAAATATTGAGCCCGCTCACACATTTACCAATAATCATCAATACAGAAAAATGTATCTTTAGACAAATGTACCCATAATTAATGTCTTATAGAAAAAGAAATGAAAATATTATAGCTTAGAATGATCATAGTGACTATTATTTGGCTAATAATAAAGTTAAATAAAGTCCAAGTATAGTACATAATGATGTTTCAGTTTAAAATTGTAAGAAATACATTAAATTATTCGTATAATGCATATATAATGCTTTATCAACTAATGTTAAAAACTCCGCTTCAAATGCTAGGTGTCTTATGTGAAGTTATTCATACAATACAAACAAATATGACACAGCCAGTGTTTTTAAAACTATGTATACCAAATTTTCCTCATTGCCAGCAAATGGAATCCGTATTTAAAGATGCAGCTAAAAAATAAAACATATCATATGAAAACATCAACTGCGAAGAAAATCATAAAATATGTGATATCGCTGCGAGATATCCGACTTATTATCTTATAAATCAAAACGAAACAACACAATATACAGGTTTAATTAATGTTGATGCTATGAGTTTGTGGCTACATAACGAATTAAATGACTATCAATATAAGGACAATATAACTCTAGATATAAGTAACCCATACTTCAAAATTTATACAAATAATGTTAAAATTTATGAAAAATACTTCAAACATCAACCAAATTTATAAATTACAATAATACCATCAAAAGAGGAAAAAGTTTACGCTTTTAGATATAACAATTAAATTTTATGTTCTAAATTATCAGAAGAATTCTTCAAAATTCACGGTTCTCCTTATTTTTAGGAAAACATTGATGTTCATAAATATGAAAATTTATTGGGCTTAAAGAATGAAGCTATAATAGTTATTAAAGGAAATTATAACAATATTGATGAACTCCGTCATCTAAATACTAAAGGAGTAAACGTAGCCCTGTTTCAAACAAACCAAACACCTATAATGATTGGCATTTTTACAACTGATAATTTGAAAAGAAAATCTGAACCTTTACGCGAAAATATCTCACTTTAAGCTGAAAATATGATTGAATATTTGTATAAAAAAGAGTTGCCAACAATTACGAACAGAACTGAAATATTTGAAGCATTAAAGGAGCACTCACATGTAATATATTAAGGAAAGAATTCATAAATAGAAATTATTCTTTTTGGAGAAGAAACAGAATTAACTAACGAATTACTTTTGTATAAATAATTCAATAATTAAAAGTATTCACTTTTATTTACGTAAAGAGATGAAAGTAATTCAAGAGAACTAGAGAAAATGAAAGCCAACTCCTCATTAAATCTAGTAATTATTAAACAACAAAAATCTGTTAACTATATGAACATACAGGACTTTGAACAACAAATGAAAGGTCTTGGCTTAGAAATAGTTGATATGAAGAAAATTATTCTTTCAATCGTTGTGGGGATAATATTTTGTATTACAGGAGGAATAATAACACTTAAAATAGTAAGAGGTAATGATAAAGATTAAAACTTAGAACAAACACAAGAACAGTGATTTACATCTCAATTATTTATAAACATTAACTTGTCACAATGTTATTAAAAATTCACTCCAATTCCAAAAATAGATGACAGAAGTTGAGCAAGAATATAATTTGAAAAGACAAGCTATTTAAAGCACAGTTACATGGGAATTTGAAATGTGGAGACGAAACACATAGGCTTAATGGGAAATCGAATAATAGAAAGAAGAGCAATAATACAGAGAAGAGCTGGAGAAACAGCTCTAGGAAAAGAACAAACAGGCAATTGACGTGTCAATAAAGTAGTAACTTGAGTTGAAGCAGAAAACCTTGAACGAGCTTTTGGTTAAGTGTTAAACTGAAGCGAAGCAGCTTGAGAAATCTAAACTTCAGTTGCAGTCTTTAACTGAATCTGCTCAAACAGATTACAATAAAGCTTGCTAAGATATAAACGCCAAATTCCAGAATCAGAAGCACATTCAGATGTCGAAAGCAACTCAGATGAGAGCTAAAGCAGCTGAAATGCAGCAGAGGGTGGACCACTTCAAAGAACAGTTGAAATCAACTTAGCAGAGGCTGAACGAAGACAATAAATCAATGGACGAACGGAGGAGGGCGATTCTGAACGAAAACGATGATGATTTACTTTTGCAGTTGAGAGAACTTGAATCCACATGTTAAAATTAATATTAGCAACTGGACCAACTTGAAAGGTACAAATCAGATCTGTTCGTTCAATACCAGAGAGCACTGCAGCTCGAGCAAGAAGTTAAATACATGGAATGAATTATTTATATATACAGTGTATTTATTTTACATATTCAGAGAATAAATATTGTAAATGTGTGTTGTGTTGCTATGACACACACAAAATACAAAGACTAATTAAAGTGATTGGATTCTTATTCACTTAAAAAGAAAAGGAAGAATATGAACTAATTCATACAAATATTAACTCTAAATCCTTGTGTTCTAATGTGATTAACCAAATTTGGGACTACAAATTCATTTAACATGAATCTTCGTCAATATTCAATTATAAGGATTTGGAAGTAATTTCTAGAATTTTCCACACCACTTTTTGGAAATGTTGAATTCTTAAACTTAACAATTCAAAATCAACGACAATAAATTCAAGATAAAATAAACAAATATGATAGTAAATATGATGAAATCGCTTCCACCTGCCACACCAATTGCAAAAATGACGCAAAAAAGCGGAGAAACAGGTTCTACACTTTATATTTCCAACAGAAAATAAATAAATATAAACAAGAAATTTTCGGTACTAAATGAATAGTTTGATGTGGTAGGAGTACTGGGTTCAGGTGCATATGGTACAACTTACGAGGTGATCGATAAATTGCGAGGGTATAAGCATTTTGCGTTAAAAAGAACAACTTCACACACAGCTCAGTCATTAATGGAAGCAAATACGCTCTTGGAATTGGATTCTCCCTGTATAATTGCACTATATGGATGTTGGTAAGAAGGTAAAACATTATTTGTGCAGACAAGCTTAGGTAGCATGAACTTAAAAGAAATCTTAGACAATTATCAGCGTATTCCAGAAGATTTATTCTGGGTTATCGCTGCTGATATAAGTAATGCGATAGAGGAATGTCACAAAAAGAAGATTGTGCACCTTGATATAAAGGCTTCCAACATATTATTAACAGAGCTAGCATATTTCAGCCAGAAATCGCGCTCTAATATTTCAATCGAGGAAAATAAAGCCGTTGAGAACCAAACGCCTGACATGATTCAATATGGAATGGCTTAATCAGGTTTCGGTCTTCGTTCAGAACCATAAGTGATCCCTCAAATAGCTAGCAGGTTGTCAATGAACTTCGACACGCAGCATTTATTTTCTGACGACGAATTTGAGATTCCGAATTCGCCTGTAGTCAAAAAATCTGTTGGTTTCATGCAACTTGATGAGTCGCCTGCGTTCACACTTTAGACGCAGCTTTCTCCCGGGCTACACATACAAATTCCGTAGTCCTGCAGCTTGTAAAAAATTTAAACTGCAAAGTACGTCGAGCCCCTTGATAAGTTGCGCGTGAAGCGCCTTGAGGACTTAAAGAGCACCACAATATTCTAACTAATAGATTTTGGCCTGAGCCAGCACGAAATTCACGGAAAGTTCCTGGGCGAGCAGACCTGTGGCGACTCGGCCTACGTATGCCAAAAGTTCATGCAGACCGGTAAACCAGACTACTCCTCCGACCTCTTCAGCTTCGGTGTATTCCTGCTTGAGATTTTATCCGGAATTGAACTCCCCCTCAATGGCCTTCTGTTCGAGCAGCTCCGCTCAGAAAACTGGCTCTAGTTCATGGACGAGGACGTTTTCGGGAAGAACTTTGCGAATTATGTCCTCAATGGTGAGGAACTAATCGACCCCGAATTCGTAGCCTCGAGAACCGCCTGGGAAGCGATTATAGATTTGATACATGCTGACCCGCAGAAGCGCCTTCCAATGCAGCAGTGGAGGAGCAAATACAGCGAGTAACTGAACTAATTTGACAGGCAGGACGCATACAATTAAGTGAATAAAATGCAGTCGGAACTATTCAAAATAACCGACTCGGAGCTTGAAAACAGGTGCGTAGTCGTTTCAAAACAGATGAGAAAGCAACTTCACCAGAAAAAACAGCAATTCCACAAAAAAGTCACGCAATAACTGATGAAAAGCCAAGGCGGGCAGCGAGAACAACTCCAAAAAGAACTACCTGACGTTATGTCATTCATTCTCAAAGGAGCTAAATACATAAGCAAAAAGAAACGAACGGATTTTGTTAAATAATCGCTGAGATCAACAGTAACCGTAATCGGACAAAATATGGCATAATCACAACCACTACCATCAGCAGGATTCGAAAAGAACAGACTGGAATTTAACAATAATTTTGATGACCAATCGCCTTTATATTAGAACAATAGACTAAACTACGATTTCGAAAATGACTTTTTACTTGGAGACGCCCTAGAGGAACAGTTTTTTCCATCCGAAGGACAAGAAGTGAAAAGTTTTGTCCACAACTCCAAAACAGTATCCGAAAAATCTAGTTTCGAAGCCAATGCCAATGATAAATCTCAAGAGGATGTGGAAGCACCATTAAGTCAACTATCGGTTCAATAATAAAGCATAGAACATTTGAAACCAGAAATCAATGAAGTTGACAGAGCCTAATATTTTATGAAAATTATTCCAAGTCAATCAGAAATAACACTGGCTCATAAATCCGACTCAAATTTTATGAAGAACCAACTCACATTTTAAAAAGCAATGGATGAAAATACAGATGTAAAGCCAAATCTTGTATTATCTGAAACCAGAATAAGTAGTAATAAACTTGAACAAGAAACCAATACTTCTACTTATGATTTATCATCTGATACATCAGTTGAGCCTACAAAATAGACAGCTTAATAACACCAACAATCAACAATTTCTTAAATATTTTATGCTTTGGAAACAATTACTGGAATAGCATCAATGATTTATATTAACCCATTTCATTACTATCAAACTCCTTCAAAGCCTCGAAAGTCAGATTTACCTTAAACTGAAGAGTAATAAAATGAAAAATCATTCACTAAACATTTAGTGTAAAGTAGATTTATTCCAGAATCAGGCTCTTATCAAAAATTAAAATTGAGCGAATTATAAGCTCAAGGGTTTCAAACCCCCAAATTTGATTAAATTGTAGAATGTATGGAATAAAAAAGGCAAAATATAACTTGTTGTAATAAGTTACACTACAATAGACCATATATATTTGGTATGTTTTCTCTTGTTTTTGTACCAATAATGTATATACTCAAATTTATGAGAATGATGCATTTGCCAGATTAATACAATACAGTATTTAATTTTAGTAAATATGTCTTCTGTGTCGTATTTGCATTGTTTACATTTGGTTTGTATTAGTTAAATCAGTATAATGTAATTTAAATAGGAGATCCAGTGTATGTTCAGATTAGAAATACGGAATTGTATATTGATCCAGTAAAATTCTAACGAGGAGTGGTTGGATTTATTCTACCAATAGGGTTTTATTTTACTCACTGGGTATTATTCTTTACAAAGGAGGGAGATGTAGGTATAATATTTTTCTGTTTTCTTTGTGCTGAATTCGCATTACTTTATTTATTAGGATTGATGTGATATAGATATAACTCTTTCTGTTAACTTTAAATTATTAACACTTTAATTTTTTCAGAATATAACATAAATTGATTTGTAATTTTATGAAAATGAACATCACTTAACAAATCTAGCTTGGTCTGCTTATCCGGCGGCCCATTCCTTCTTCATGACTTTAGCGACGGCGGCTTCGAAATCTTCTTGGATGATGCATCCTCTTTTTTCTCTGAGTGCGGCGATACCAGCTTCGTTGCACACTGCTCTGCAGTCTGCTCCGTTAGCACCGTCCATTTTCTTGGATATTTCAACAAAGTCTACATTTCGCTGAACATTCATCTTTCTACTATGAATTTTGATGATTTGAACACGTGCTTCTGCGTTTGGAGGTGGGAGCTCGATTTTTCGGTCAATTCTACCAGGTCTAAGTAATGCATCGTCGAGCATATCAATTCTGTTGGTGGCCATGATGAGTTTAATTTGGGTGTTCGGTTCGAAACCGTCCAGTTGTGAAAGAAGTTCGAGCATTGTGCGCTGAACCTCCTGCTCAGCACCAGACGCTGAGTCGTAACGCTTTCCACCAATAGAGTCGGCTTCGTCGATGAAGATGATTGAGGGCTAATGTTACTTGGCCATTTGGAAGAGTTCACGCACCATACGTGCACCCTCTCCGATATACTTTGAAATCAGCTCAGAGCCGGAGATACGGATGAAAGTCGTTCCACAGTGGTGCGCAACGGCCTTAGCAAGGAGAGTCTTACCAGTTCCTGGAGGACCACAAAGGATAACACCATGACCTGGCTCAACACCAAGCGAGGTGAAAAGCTCTGGACACTTGATTGGGAGTTCAATGATTTCACGCAACTCGTTAATTTATTTGTTTAAACCACCAATTTGATCATAAGTGCAATCTGGAACTTTCTCGATCTTCATCAGATTCACAACCGGATCCACAGACTGTGGTAATATCATCACTATCTCTGAGGCAGAACGAAGACCCACACGCACACCAGGCTTCAAGTCAGACACATTTATTTTCGCGCTGATCGGGACAACAGATCTATCATCTGGGGGCTGCTTAACTAAGCATCGTGTATTGCTCACCAATTTAATCACTTCTGCAATTTACAAACTAGGTTCTTACAAAGCGTGGATTTCTTCTTGCAAACGACGAATTTTTGCATTCATGTCATCACAAAGCGTTTGTAGTTGGGAAAACTATAATTGACGAGACTAAATCTAAGATTACAAATTCTAAACTCTCTAAGTATAATAAGACTAAAGATCCATTCTGATAGAGGTTGGTGTGGAATATATTCTTTAACATCATAATAAAATTAAACTAACTATTTTCACATCACAACACAAAAATGTCGATTAAAAATAAATGGCCTGCTCTTGAATATGATTTTAGACAAGAAGCGATTTCAAGAAGATCATTAGAATAGCCAGTTATTAAGGATATTATCAAAGTTTGCGATCATTATGATGAAATGTTAGAAATTTATGAAGTTTGCAAGGAAAGAGATTATGAAAATTATGACTTGGTAAAATAAGCAATTGAAGATGTTAGAAACTAAGTAGCAGCATTATTTGAAATGGAAAAGAAATTCAGAGAAAGAGCTAAGTATTTAGAAAAGGTAAATGAAGAATTTGTTATTTTAAAAGCTGGCGATCTGGAAACTGATCCGATTCGAACTCCTAATAGAATGCACGACGAGTTGATAAAAGCTGAAGGAGAGCACGCAATGCTTTTGGATGCAGTTGAGAGTTATAAAAGGTAAGTTAGAATGCTAGAAGCCAGCTTAGATCCTAAAGTTGATAAGAAATAATTTTTGTGAGTTAGAAATTGATAGCTAACAAATATATATGTTAAGTCTAGTTAAATTACTATTTATTTGTTCCTTTTTTACAACATAACCTCGTTCTTAAGGACCTTTTCACTAATAAGGGGATTGCCCATTTCAATTCCTCAGGTGATCAGGACCTTACAAGTGAAATGTATCAAAAAATAAATGTTGTATTTGAAGGGTTTATATGAATGGTCGAAAAACAGAGTTATAACATATGATATGTCGCCTAGCAAGGGTTATTTGATGTCTAGCCCCTTATAAGCAAAAATGCAACCCCTTCTGAGTGAGGGGTATGTAGTATTGCTATGTAGTATTGTAAAGTTTTAACTTTGCAAATACTGATAGATATAAGATTCATAATAAATGAAAAGAGACTCTCTAAAGCGGATTTCTATAGTATATTTAACTAACATTTATAACATCGACATAATTATATAAAAATTGAGTGTATTACAGATTTTGCGTTGTTTAAGATAGATTTTCACTTCATCAATGAAATAACGAGCATAATCCGCTCAGGTAGTGCGTTTTAGAGGGCTCGACGATTTGATTGACATTTAATTGAGGCCGTAATCCGCGTTCATAAGGCCATCAAGCGCTTTGCAAAAATAAACAGTTCAGATTCCCGTTTACTAATAGACAAAACTGAACTAAAAATAATAATTTGAAAAGCAATTCAGTTTAGTTTTATAATAAAGACAAGAACTGATTAAAAACATCTACAAGCAAAAGATTCCAACTGTAACAGTTAAGCAACCTATTAAACAACAATCAGTTGTGTTTCAAATTCAAGCTAAAAATACAGGATTCACACAAAATTTAGCGCGATAAATGCAATACAAGAAAGAAATGCTTAAAATCCAGCTCAAATGAATTAAAAGACTATGTTTGAAAGGTGATTGATTAGATTAACTTATGAAATTGGATTACTTAAATTATTTATCATATTCGCAATATACACTATTAAAACATTCATTTCACTCCACCTCAATGAATCGTCTTCAAAATGAAGCAAGAAAGCTTATGAAAGAAAAAGCACAACACGAAAAGGAAGGAATAGTAATATAGCCAACTAGACCTAACGATTTATCACAATGGGAAATTATCATATCATTTTCCGATGTCAACTCTCTTTACTGCAACTAGAAGTACAGAATTATAGCTGATATTCCAGCTACATATCCCCATCAGTGCCCAAAATGCAAATTTGACTCACATATATTCCATCCAAATATTAATGCTGATAATGGTAAGATTTGTTTAAATATTATTAATGAGGAGAATAACGAGTGGACAGCTGTTATGAGTCTATCACAAATTGCTTATGGTCTACAGTCATTGGTTTATGGTCCCAATTTGGACTCTCCGTTAAATTTAGACGCTGGAAGTATCTTTAGAAATTAGGACCTTAGAGCTGCTAAAAGTCTCATAAATTACTTCTATGCATTGAATCAGAAATGAAATAATTTATCTATTTAATAATTAAACATTACAATGACATTTTTTCAGAGTTCAGAGTTTTAAAGGGATAAACCTTATAAAAAGAATGGTGATTATTTATGTAATAATGTCTTATCACTTTTGTAACTTCTCAAGAATTAATGGGAGCATTGTTTGCATCGTTTAAGTCATAGTTTAAAGTTGGCTCTACAAACTTGCTACCTATGATTCAAATTATTCTGTTCTTTTCTCTAAGTTTTCTTAAGAGGCTTGAATTCTATCTTCGACATTTTTGAGCTGTTTTTAAACAGATGCTGAAATATCTTGATCTATTTCTAGCAAATAAATATTCTCCACTTATTCAGTAACGCTCTTGTTCAACGATGACACTTTTATGACTTCTGACTCTACAGATTCAGCGTAAACTAGGTCATTTCTTTTGAAATTTTGAGTATCTTTGAGAACCTTCATCATGTGCTACATTTAAAGTGGTTCTTTATATAACATGTTAAATGGATGTGTTAAAACAATTCCACTTTAAAGCGCACAAATGGCAGCATTTGATGTAAAGATAGTTGGCAATGCCAAGCAAGCTCTGGACAGGCTGGATACGTATGACGACATAGCTCGTTTCGAGCGTGCCAATAAAGCATTATTATACGACGACGAGATACTTTTGGATTCTTCCGACGAGGAGCCGTAGTTGTTGTCAGAAAAAATAGATAAACGTCTTCTCTAGTAGTACAGGGACGTGGTGCACAATTATGACGAGGCGGTGAAGGCGACTGATTTTGCGGTTCCTATTTTGAAGAATCCACCAACCTCGCTTCCGAAGTCTCAGGTGGAGGAGATTCTGGAGTCGATTGAGCGCGAGCTTCCTCCAGACCAGGACAAGGCCGAGGCGTTCGAGGAGCAGATTCAGCTCGCAGCTGCGAAGACCATCGTCCTACCTGTTGAATGCCTCCCACCTTAATTATTAGAGCGCGGTAAGCGCGAGACCATAACCCAGCCCAAGCGCCTTATTCGCAGCTAATTAGATGCCATCCATTAAGCGTCCAAGGTGACCGAGAAAAACGACAAAATTGAGCAGCAAATAAAGGAAAACAACCAAATCAGACCTTAAAACAGTCAACTGAAGCAATTCCTCCCCTCAAAGAGTTACCTAAAACAACTCTCACAGCTCCCAGACAGAACTGTTGATTTATACTAGTAGGAAATGAACAGAAAATAAACGCTAAAAAACAGAACTAAATCCGAAACGCAATAAATCATTCAGAAGGTGGTTCAAAATAAACCAAAAATATCACAAAAGGACTATTAACTAACGGATCTTCTTAAATTGGAGAAAACAGTGCAGAATATGAACCAAAGCTGCAACCTGATCAAAGGATACGAGATCTTCACAAAGTGATATAGTTTTACAAATAAAATAAGAGTAATTGTAAATAAAGTTTACTTGGAAAGATATTCAATAGACACTACTTCTCATTTGTAAACAAATATTTTGTAGATTTGTAGACGACGCGAGCACGTTAACTCCGTTGAACCTACACAGCTGTATAAAAACCTCACTTGAACCAGGCCATGACGTCGTCCGGAACCGGGATTCCCTCCAGCGAGAAGACGACCAGCCTGCAGATGTCGTAGACCACCTCCAGGTCTGCCTCGGCGACGTCCAGCCGCAGGAGCCGGAAGCTCTCCAGAGACGAGAGCGCGGTCCCGCTCATGGAAGGCGCCGTTCGGATCACTTCCTTGTACTTCTCGCCCACCGACACTTGCGTTTTGTTCACTTTGGTGTGGGGAATTCGGCAAACACAGAATATAATTTGATCACATCACTCTCCCTTGAACCACTTCGGCTTGAAGACTCTTAAGTACAACTTCACGTCCTTGTCCATCAAGGTGACGCGGTTGGCGTGCTCGGCGAACAACTAGCTGGTGCTGTATATGTCGATGAGCATGTTTTCGGTGGCCACCTGGATGGTCTCGAGGGCCTGTTTCTAGAACCTGTACATGAGTCCGTGCTGGTTGGTCATTTCGCGCACGAGTCTCACGAACGGGCTCTTCGCGAGCAGGTTATTCTGGGTGCCCTGGAGCTTTCTGATTTCGCGTTCCACGACTTTTCCGGGCTTGCTGCGTCTGCGCTGCACCTTTTTGGTCTCGCTGGTGGACACCTTTTGGGAGGCCTTTCTGGAGACGACTGTTTTCTTGGGGACGCTGAGTTCCTTGCCACCCACCTTCTGGGTTGTGGTTTTTGCTCTTGCCATAATTGAAGTGGAAACGCTTGTATTTTCACGGGCACGCTGCTGTACGAACTATTGGAATTAAAAGACAAATTGTATGTTTGAATGTAGACAAGAATGAGTTGGAGCGTACGAAGCAGCCGTATAAATTCAATTGCAAGAGGAGCCTACGCGTGTCGCTTTCATTAGTAAGTGTTGATCTATTTAGAGTTAACCTAAGTACTTGTAGAAATAATGAATAAAGATATTTTGGTCACGTCATTTTCTATGAGTTAACAATTCGCTGATCAATATAGTTTATCACTGCATTTAAGCAAAATTATAATGATCTCGATATAACTTTATATAACTTCAAAATTAGGTTCTATATTAGGTACCCAAATATGTTAAAATAGTGAGTATATGAATACGCATTAATTATTACTATGTATATATAGTATCTAGAATACAAATCTATCATTAACTCACATTATGCCGTATTACATATTCTTGTGTACTACATAACCTCGAATTGAGACACCCACCTTTCGTTCGAATACAGACACCGAGCAGTTTTCAAAAATAGCCCGGGTGTCTATAAGTGAGAGCAAATCTGACTCAGTTTGGTATATTTCTTGTGTCAGATTTGGTTTTCCATTTCAGTTACAGACACCTTTTCCAAAAATTTTCTGAAAATGTAATCAAATTTCTAGTTTATTGATGTATTTCGCATAAATAACAACTAAATAGAATGTTATGTAGCATATAATTTAGTTTTATGGTCATACGAAGCTCAAAAGCTTTTTTAATCTAGTAAATACAAAAGAGATTTACAATGTTAAATTCACATACAACAAATGTGTATACTAGGTGTTTTAGTGGAATTAAGCAGGAATTTTTATATTGTTATAATACTTTCAAAGTAATATACATTTTCTTGGTTTTAATTTATAAGTTCAGTTTTTCACTTCATTACATACTTCTTGAATTTTGAACCTTTGCATAATGTATTTTCGTTAGTCTTTCTGTTATTATTGAGGCTAGTGAGGTCTAGTTTTATTCTATGTAATAAGATTCCTTGAGATCGCTTATTGATAAAATTTGTAAAATTACCGAATTTGCTATTATACATTGTTTAACATAACTTATCTGTTTACAGCTGGAAGTACTGATACTGAATTGTTTCTGATAGTACTTAATGTGAACATTAATTTTATCAATGCAACAAGGGAATCTTAATTATGAATTTTGAATATTTTTAAAATCATCATTTTTCATTGTGAATTAACTTAGCGGCACTCGGTATTTTTTATTTATTAAAAACTATAGTTTCAATAACTATGATATCAGAAATCGCATATTCTCTCTTATAGCTTATATAATTTACAAATTAGTGCAAAATCTTTGATTAATTTACCCGAAGAAATTCTGAATAGCCGTCAACTGGAGCTCAATAACTATGATAACTATCATACATATTCAATAAACAGTACAATTTACTAATAATCCTCAGGATTTCTAATAACATATTTTGCTTATATAATGTTTTGAGTTTTTTATTCTTACTTGGCGTAACTTTATATCGTTTGTTTATTTAATTGGAGTCTTAAGATAAACTTACTAGTTGCATTTAGCAAATGAACTAAATTCAATGTCTTGTTTTAAAATTTCTTCAAATTATGAGCACAATAAATCTTAAGTAAATAAGTAAATATAATGAATATTTTCAAAACTACTTATTACCTATTGACTAATTCTATCTTCAGAAAATTTTATAGAATGTTTGTTGCAGCATCCAAACTCAATTTTTGTCTTGAATTAATACTTACTACTTGGCTCAGATAGCCATCTCCAAAGGCATTAATATTACTTAGTTAACTTTCAATTTGATACCTAGAGATAGTTATGTTTTATACTTTTTTATTGTCATTTTCCAAAATAATAAAAAATTTGAATTTAATTAACGAGAAGTACGAATCAAGGATCGTGAGCAGCGCACTGAGTTAATATAGTACTAATACTATATTCTATTTAGAATTATCTGTTAGGAGTCAATATAGGATTAAATATTCAAGTTTTTATTCGAGCAAGAAATTTTATTAGTCCAGGACGCACACTATGAATAGTTGTATTCCAATAATTTAATGCTTACTACGTACATAACATAAATTTGTTATCAGAGCAGATAACTTTATTTCAACTAGGAAGTTTCTGTATAATGCATAAATTGTGGACGACTAGTAATTCTACCTGTCGACTGGGGTAGTTATTGCTGTTTTTAAGTTTTGATGGTTCCAAAATTATTATTTCTAGTTTAGTTCAGCTTCGAGCTTATCAGCTTTGATTTTAGAAGTACTTTCTATTTCAGCTTTAAAAATCATAATATATAATTCTTTAAAACTCGTATCATCGAAACTTGAAGTACATTTAATTGGATCAATTTGGAAAAGTGTGTGCAGAAACAATTCAGTTGTGATACTTTCCTTTCAACGGATAAAAGTTAGTGTATCATCGATATTAACAATTTGTTGACAATCTCTATACAGCCGATTTACATTAAGCCCTTTCATAATAATAAATGGCGTCTATACCGATGTAGTTCCTAAAATATGGTATTTGAAAAAGATCGAGTTTCGCATCAATAATAGGATAGTTCAAAATTTTATTATGGGTAACATTTTCAGTTTCTTCTTAAAGGCTTATTGTGAGCACTATTAATAAAATTTCGACGTGGATGCCAACTTGGTCTGCTTTTGAGAATCTAGTGTTGGAGTGGAACTTCAAAAACAAATGCCAAGGAATTGTATATTATATAGTGGCTAATGTAATTACAAAGCTCACAACCTCCAAAGCGTTTAAAAGTGGTATTATGGACATTTCATACAACCCCCTTTTACAGTTCACTTACAGACACCTTTATTAATAAATATCGAAGGTGTCTGTATCTGAGCACTTCGGGTGTCAGTAAGTGAAATGGGGTGGGTGTCTCAATTCGAGGTAATGTAGTATTTATGAACATATGTATTCATGTGTATTTGCTTGTTAGGAAAGTTCCTGTTATAAACTGTTCAATCATAAAATATAATATAAACATAATATTAACACCACATCGTGAACGATTAAGCTTGGCGTTTCGACGTTAGAGCTGAAGAGGCATTGCTGAAATACCAGCTTTGTTTAGTGTGATCGATGATGGGTTCATTTGATCGCGCTTCTCGTTCCTCGCCGCATCCCACTTCCTGAGATGCGGCTCGGCCAAATCGGTTGCGGAAAGTAAAATCCCCCGGTTCAAAGTGCTGAGCTGCCGTCAAGGATCGGTATGGCTAAGGGCATGCCATCAACGAGCCTTCAGGATTGGAAAGCGGCAACCGCTCCATTGCTTCCTTAGAAACGCAAATGGTACGACGCAGGTGGATTCCCGTATAGATCGGCTTGCACGAAGCAGCCGCGTTACGCCCCTGGATGCTTGTACCCGAGTCGTTGGTTGCTTTGGCTGCGGAGGTGCGCCTAACGTACATAGGTGTATCTAAAACTAATGATCATTCGCGTGAACTTACAGTTCCTGTACAGAAGACCGAACTAGTATAAACGAAAGTTAAGTGAGTGGGATATATAAACATAATATTAACACCACATCTAATTAATGGAAACTCTAAATAATATATAAGATTACGACTTAAAAATGGTTTAATAGTATAAATAATTAACGAATCAAGGATTTTTAATGATATCACCAGACTAAAATATTTAATCATTCTAATTTGTAGATATTCTTGGCATTACAAATCTTATAGTGTTTGGGTGCAAATAACTAAAATTTGATAGAACTCCCTTGATTGTTTAACAATTATATGTATAATGTTGCAAACTTGAGAGTGTTAATGGAATATTTTAAATACATTTTTGACTTTAGTGAGTCGAAGATAAAATTTAGGCAAAATAAGCTGAAAATCACCCTATTATAAGTTTAGTGCTAAGAAAAATTAAATTTATTAACATCTTAAGCTCTCAATATTCAATTAAATTTAACCAACAATATAATTAATATATAATAACTTCTTCAAACTTGCGACCAATGATCACATACACTTTGTACTTAAGATATTAGATTACATAATAAATTATGTAACAAAACAGAACAAAAAGTGTAAAAAATATTATAACTAGTTTTTCCAAATTTTATGATTTATGATTCATATCATGTCTTCTTTTACGAATATTCTGGGGTATCCACCGGCCAAATAAACATCAACGCTTCTATCTGCGTTTACGTTGGTGCACTCACCATTCAGGATATCGCAAATCCTTGCGTTTGCCTCGAATGTTGAGTTTTATACCTTATAGTGGTATGTCTGCTTTGACCAGTCGCCAACGTTTGTGAGCGCTACGAGCATTTGGTTTCCTCTTGCGTACGCGTAGAATGTGTCTTCAACCTCCAGCTCAATTTGGTTCAACTACTCAATTTTTATCTTGTCCCTGATCTGATTTATTTTCTATATCATTAGATAGTACTCGCTTGTTTAGCTGTAAGGCTGTTACTTTTACCAAAGTGGCTGAATATCAAAAATGTATTTTGGTCCGTTCGTGGTGATTTGCTCAGTTCCATAAGTCAGAAATGGGACTCCAATCCACGAATGTTGTAGAGCAATTAGGTTCATGAGCATGGCCAAGTCTCCGTTGCTTATGTATATTGCGCTTTAGCTTCTGTCGTTGTCAATGAATACGCCCATGTCAGCTAGTTTGGGCCAAATTCCTCTACCTGGTTTTTAAAGGACATAGAGAGCCATATCATCGAATATTTGTGCTCAAATACGCCTATGAAACCTGATTCGAGTTCTTGGTTAAATACTGTGCTGAAATCTCCATTTTAAAGGTACTTTGAGTTGTTGCAGTTATAATAAACCTCTCCAATGGTGAGCCATGGTGAAATCTATCTGAGCTCCTACCAGAAAAAATACTACACTAAATCAACAACTGTTATTCTGAACCCATCAAAGTCAAACTCCTTTTAGAACCACTAGCTCCAGTTTAACAGTTCAGCCTTAACAAACTAGTGGGACTGGTCCAAATCCGGGAGGCATTTGTTTCTACACCTCTCAATATCATCTTAACAGTTTTCGTGGTAGTACTCGGATAGTGGGAACGTTTTTATGCACGAAAAGTCATCAGGGCTCTCGCACAGGCCCACGCTGTTGTATTAAACGTCAGAAATCACTCACATACCAAGGTAGTGCGCAGACGTTATTAAATCCTTCAGGTCCTAGCTGGTACCAAAATGAGGATTAATCTGGTAAAAATCAGCAGGCCAGAAGCCATGGTAGGCCTCACTGGAATTAACTTGCAAAAGAGTTGAAGAGAGCGCAATGGCATTATAACCAACATTTTAAATGTAATCCAGCTTGCTGATTATACCCCTTAAATCGCCACCGCAATATTACTCCAATTTTTTCGCTGTATCACATAAACCTGGATTAGAGCTCGCAAAACGATCTATAACGATTTGATACACGCGACGCTTACGGAATTCAATTGGATCAGGAAAAGCAAACAATCAATGAAAACATTTGTTGTGGATTGGAATTTTAAACATAAAATGAAATAAATTGATAAATTTCACAATAAATGAATTAAATAATTGAATATGGATAGATATACGTCACTAGATGAAGTAAGATAATCACACTATGGGTACATAACAGATATTAATGTCAATATCCAACTAAGTTAATTAGTATCATCTTATAGACAATTGCATATGAATTATCTGTTCAAAACTGTAAAAGTATTCAAGTTAAAGTATTCACAATTTTTACATATTTAAAACATACGGTGTATGGTCATTCACATTAAATTCAGCTCGTAATAATATTACCCTAATATTACTGACTTATTCTAGTTTCTTTTGAAGTTAAACAGAGTTACATCGAGTTTATAATTTTGCTTAAATGTTGTGATAAACTATATTGATCAGCGAATTGTTAACTCATAGAAAATGACGTGACCAAAATATCTTTATTCATTATTTCTACAAGTACTTAGGTTAACTCTAAATAGATCAACACTTACTAATGAAAGCGACACGCGTAGGCTCCTCTTGCAATTGAATTTATACGGCTGCTTCGTACGCTCCAACTCATTCTTGTCTACATTCAAACATACAATTTGTCTTTTAATTCCAATAGTTCGTACAGCAGCGTGCCCGTGAAAATACAAGCGTTTCCACTTTGAAAATTCAAATATATTCAAACAAACTACCAAAATTATCATAGTTATATCGCGGTTTTGGTTGCATTTCAATATATCTATGAACATGGAGTTAAAAATGAAAACTTGGGGATAGAATTAACGATTGGGTTTTATGCGCTTTAATGTAATTGTGATTTCTTTCTAATATGTTCATGTACCAATTATTTTATATTGAAAAGCAATCACCACTTCATTCTCATATCAAATGGATCAGAATTATTTGTTTAAGGTATTAGTTGTTGGTTGCGGAGGTGTCGGTAAGACCTGCTGCATTCGCAAGTTAGTTTATAACACTTTCACTAATGAGTACAAAACTACAATCGGTGTTGATTTTGCTTTCAAAGTTATTAAAATCAATTATAAGGGAGAAGATATACCAGTTAGACTTCAACTTTGGGATATCGCCGGATAAGAGCGTTTCTCTAATTTAACTCGTGCCTATTACAAAGATGCTTTCGGTTGCCTCGTTGTTGGTGATTTAGAGACTGATTCTGTTAAGCAAGACGTTCAACTTTGGAAAGCTGATATTGATGCCAAGGTTATGTTCCCAGAGACCACTGATAAGATCCCATGTGTTTTGATGGCTAACAAAATCGATAAGCCAAAAGCCAGAGAAAATTACACTGAAATCCTCAAAGCTGAACTCGCCACTTTGAATTTTGATGGAATGTTTGGTACTTCTGCTGCCACTGGTGAAGGTTTAGATGCCGCTTTAGAATGTTTGTGCAGAAAAATTTTGTAGAAAGTTGAACAAAACAAACCACAAGGTAAAACTCCTGGTAACAATGGTATCATTAATCCAGAAGATGAAACCAAGAAGAAGGCTGGATGCTGCTGAGAGAGTGATTGAGATTTAACTGTGTTATCATATTTTTAGATAATTTCTGTATTTTTGGATATTATTTTTGTATTTACATATTGAAACTAGCGATATCTGAAGTTATCATCCACTTCACTAATAATAAATTGTAAATGAATGATAATTACTACATGTAGAATCAAATGCAAAATTACTATTAAAATTAACCCCAAAACTGCGCAATGAATCAAATGCAACCAATGTAGAATTAAATGATGAACTCGATGAATAATTTTCAACCCATGTAATAGCAAATGCAAAACTATCAACAAATCCCAATGCAAACAAGTGTTGATTTCGGGTACCCCTAGTAGTCTGTTTAGATACCGGATTATTTACCAAACCAAATCCCTTAATAGAACTATTAGCCTCAAATGAACATGAATCAACCGAATTATTAAATAAATTCCTTTGTACAGCCTCAGATTCAACCTCAGCCTTAGATTCAGGATCCATACAACTATTGCGATGCAGCAGCTCTTCTTCCCAAGTAAATTTCTAAACCAGCTCCTAATCAATATGCAAATTCATTCTCTTCAAATCAATTCGCTAGCAATATCCAGACTCAAATTGCTCCTACAATTGTTCAGCCTCAAATACAATAATAGTAAGTTATTCAACCAATTCAACCAACACAAAGCTATGTCCCAACACCTTCTGTTCCTTAAAACGCAGTCCCTCGCTAGGTTGAGCCTCAAACCGCTCCAGTAGTTGCTCAGCCCCAAATAATTCAAAAACCTGAATCAATACCAATTTCCCAAGCAGCCCCCTAAAATCAAATCCCTGCCACCCAAGCTCAACCGAATATGTCCGAATACGTTCCGAATCAGACAAAGAGCGAAGCACGGATTTAAACTACGGAACTGAAACCGAAGAAGGCGAACAGAACGGTTAGCATTTACAAAGAGGGCGTTCCGGACGAAGTTCCAGTGTTCCACTTTAAAAAGTGAATATAGTTTTTGGTTCTGTTTAGGGTTTTTAAATGTAATGGACAAGGAAGAGGAAATATAATAATTTATGTAATTAGTATACTAATTTTAATAGAAAGACCCTTTTTCTCTGATCATCACATTTCATTTCCTTTCTAAACCAATCAATAAGAAAACAACAACACCTCTCTAACCAAATGTTTTGTATGGTGTTATCACACATCAAAACCTCCTTCAGAATCTCCGTTAGCTCTATCTTTAAAAATTATAGTCACCAGTTAACATTAATGTGAATGCAATAAGTTGGTCATAGGTGCTTTGGCTTTCTCAAAATTATCTTATTTAAGAATATATCTATAAATATTGAAATAATATCTATAAAACTAACCACATAAAATAGAAATTAATACAAAATCTAAATATAACACCACATCACATAATGCACAGAGGAAATAGAGGTAATAATTAAATGTAAAATTAATACTAAATGGGAGGAAATATGATGGTATCCAATTAAATGCCAAACCAGATGCCGAACCAGATGCCGAATTAAATGCCAAACCAGATGCCGAATTAAATTCCGAACCAGATGCCGAATTAAATTCCGAACCAGATGCCGAATTAAATGCCAAACCAGATGCCGAACCAGATTCCGAATCAGATGCCGAACCAGATGCCGAATTAAATTCCGAACCAGATGCCGAATTAAATTCCGAACCAGATGCCGAATTAAATGCCAAACCAGATGCCGAATTAAATTCCGAACCAGATGCCAAACCAGATGCCAAACCAGATTCCGAATTAAATTCCGAACCAGATGCCGAATTAAATTCCGAACCAGATGCCGAATTAAATTCCGAACCAGATGCCGAATTAAATTCCGAACCAGATGCCGAATTAAATTCCGAACCAGATGCCGAATTAAATGCCAAACCAGATGCCGAATTAAATGCCAAACCAGATGCCAAACCAGATGCCGAACCAGATGCCGAATTAAATGCCAAACCAGATGCCGAATTAAATGCCGAACCAGATGCCAAACCAGATGCCAAACCAGATGCCGAATTAAATTCCGAACCAGATGCCGAATTAAATGCCAAACCAGATGCCGAATTAAATTCCGGAACCAGATGCCAAACCAGAATTCCGAACCAGATTCCGAATCGCATACTGATAACATACATCATGATGGTCGAGATGGTCATGAACGCCATGGTAGTGGTAGAAGAAACAGAGGTGATAATATGATGGTACCAAACCAGATGCCGAATCAGATGCCAAACCAGATGCCGAATTAAATGCCAAACCAGATGCCAAACCAGATGCCGAACCAGATGCCAAACCAGATGCCGAATTAAATTCCGAACCAGATGCCGAATCAGATGCCAAATTAAATGCCTAACCAGATTCCGAACCAGATGATTGATAACATACATCATGATGGTCGAGATGGTCATGAACGCCATGGTAGTGGTAGAAGAAACAGAGGTGATAATATGATGGTACCAAACCAGATGCCGAATCAGATGCCAAACCAGATGCCGAATTAAATTCCGAACCAGATGCCGAATCAGATGCCAAATTAAATGCCTAACCAGATTCCGAATCAGATGATTGATAACATACATCATGATGGTCGAGATGGTCATGAACGCCATGGTAGTGGTAGAAGAAACAGAGGTGATAATATGATGGTACCAAACCAGATGCCGAATCAGATGCCAAACCAGATGCCGAATTAAATGCCAAACCAGATGCCAAACCAGATGCCGAACCAGATGCCGAATTAAATGCCGAACCAGATGCCGAACCAGATGCCAAACCAGATGCCAAATTAAATTCCGAACCAGATGCCGAATTAAATGCCAAACCAGATGCCGAATTAAATGCCAAACCAGATGCCAAACCAGATGCCGAACCAGATGCCGAATTAAATTCCGAACCAGATGCCGAATTAAATGCCAAACCAGATGCCGAATTAAATTCCGAACCAGATGCCAAACCAGATGCCAAACCAGATTCCGAATCAGATGATTGATAACATACATCATGATGGTCGAGATGGTCATGAACGCCATGGTAGTGGTAGAAGAAACAGAGGTGATAATATGATGGTACCAAACCAGATGCCGAATCAGATGCCAAACCAGACCAAAAATGCCGAACCAGATGCCAAACCAGATGCCGAATCAAATGCCAAACCAGATGCCGAACCAGATGCCGAACCAGATGCCGAATTAAATTCCGAACCAGATGCCGAATTAAATGCCAAACCAGATGCCGAATTAAATTCCGAACCAGATGCCAAACCAGATGCCAAACCAGATTCCGAATCAGATGATTGATAACATACATCATGATGGTCGAGATGGTCATGAACGCCATGGTAGTGGTAGAAGAAACAGAGGTGATAATATGATGGTACCAAACCAGATGCCGAATCAGATGCCAAACCAGATGCCGAATTAAATTCCGAACCAGATGCCAAACCAGATGCCAAACCAGATGCCAAATTAAATTCCGAACCAGATGCCGAATTAAATTCCGAATCAGATGCCAAACCAGATGCCGAATTAAATTCCGAACCAGATGCCGAATCAGATGCCGAATTAAATGCCAAACCAGATGCCAAACCAGATGCCAAACCAGATGCCGAATTAAATTCCGAACCAGATGCCGAATTAAATGCCAAACCAGATGCCGAATTAAATGCCAAACCAGATGCCGAATTAAATGCCTAACCAGATTCCGAACCAGATGATTGATAACATACATCATGATGGTCGAGATGGTCATGAACGCCATGGTAGTGGTAGAAGAAACAGAGGTGATAATATGATGGTACCAAACCAGATGCCGAATTAAATGCCAAACCAGATTCCGAATCAGATGGCGAATTAAATGCCGAATATGATACCTAATTAAATAGGGTAGCCAATGCAGACTATGCCATAAATGTTACCAGTCAGATAAGCTGGAGTTCACAGATAACCACAATAAGTGTATCATTTCAGAAAGTGAAATATAAATAACACTTTTTTAATTCATACATTTATCAGATATGTTTGTTGAGTTCAGTTACCGTTAGTCATTTTATTTATCTACTTTGCATGCAAATGAATACATTTATATAATAAAAAATGACTCACTTAACTGTAACCTTATCTTCAGTTTATAAAATATATAGTATTAAAATATGAATAAGGTAATTATGTTATATTATTTGTATACACAATGAATAATCTCTTGAACACACGAGATTATCTTTCTCTATCGCGTTTCACTATTATTCTTATAAATTAATATTTGTATTTATTTCATCCAAACTATACCACTCCACATCACATGTACCCATACAATGGTTAAATGCTTCCCGGAATGCCAAACATGCCCGGAATGACTGGAGCTCCAGGTATGCCTGGGATGCCAGGTATGCAGGGCAATATGCTTCCAGGCATGCCCGGCATGCAGGGAATGATGCCAGGCTAGATGATGCCAGGTCAGATGCTCCCCGGAATGCCAGGTCAGCAATACCAGCAACCGCAGCAATACCAGCAGTTCCCAGGCTAACCCCAATACCAGCCATAACAACAACAATTCCCAGGCCAGCAACCGTTCCCAGGTCAGTATCAACAACCAGGTCAACCACAATACCAACAACAGCAGTAATTCCCCGGTCAGCCACAATATTAACAGCAATAGCAAATGCCCGGTCAATATCCCCAGCAACAAATGTCAGGCCAGTTCCCACAACAATAACAGCAATTCACTCAGCACAACCCAGTCCTCGCCGAGAAGGCCAAGGTCCTCCGCCAGGCCATGAAGGGCCTCGGAACCGACGAGCGCGCGATCATCCAGGTCATTTCCCAACATTAGAACGCTGAGCGCGTTCAAATCGCAACTCATTTTGAAGGTCAATTCGGTCTCTCCCTAAAAAGAGAACTCCAAAAAGAACTCACTGGAAACGTTGAAAGATTACTTGTGGGCGCGTTCGAGGAAAGGTACAGATTCTGGGCCGAACAGGTCCACGAAGCCATCAAGGGAGCTGGAACTAACGAAAAGCATTTAATACAATTGGTGCTGCTCATGAACGACCAAGACGTTCCAAGAGTAAACGAAGCCTACAGAGCACTCTTCCATAAGGATATGCACGACGCGATCTCAAGCGATATCTCCAACTCAGATTGGGCAAGACTCCTCAAGGCATGGCTCAGAGGAAGCAATAACGCCGTTATTGATCCAAACAGAGCCGCTGACGAACTCTACCAAGCAGCTAAGGGAGCTGGTACCGACGAAGATGTGTTCATCCGCATCATCTCCACCTCCAATCCACAAACATTCATGCAAATATGCGACTGTTATCAAAAGAAATACGGTAAAACTCTTTACAAGCTCATTGAAAAAGAATTCACCGGGAGATCAGAATTCGCATTCCTTCTCGCTCATGAATTCCTCACCAACCCAGCCGAAGCTGTAGCATTCGTGCTTAACCACTCTATGAAGGGAGCTGGTACTGACGATAACATTTTAATCACCGTCACAGTTCTCTACTCAGACTTTTACAAGGGTGAAGCTCTCAAGAGAGCTTATGTTAGATTCGGAGACGCCAGAAAGGACATCAAGAGAGACCTCACAGGAAAATACGAAGACGCCGTTCTCGGTATGTGGGGCTTGTGAACCTATTTTGACTATATTTAATTATTTATCTGATAATTCTTCTTTTATTCTAAATAATACGTTCTATATCACTGAAATATACGTGTTACTTTAAAAAAACACATAATTTAAATACTTTAGTACTTAAATGTTTAGCTATAATATATAAATTCATATATTAACATACAAACGAATTCACTTACCAGATCATACATCAAAGATGCTGAAACCAAGATCTGGTACTTATTAAATCAATTCAGAATCAACAGTTAAAGAACTCGCGCTTGAATTCTTTACAGTATTCACCCAAGAATTAAAGAAATAATTTTTAGCTTGCACTGATGATCGGCCTAAAGATTCAGCAATGTACGCCCAAACATACTTACGCTCTTTTTTTTCCAAAGAGGAAAAACTTTTGTATAATTCCTAGTCATTGTAGCACAAAATATTGTTGTGCCTAAAGTAGCTTGTGAGTGCTGAAGAGAAATCATGTTTAAGTATAGTGTACGGTCTTCCCATATTTGGAGTGGTTTATCTTTGTAAATTGACAGAAAATACAGTAGATAACTAGATGTTTCATGGGACATAGTGTAAATTTCAATTTATAAATGTGTATCGCAATATTTATAAAATGCTATTATTGTTTCAGTAAATGATAACCCGGTTATTTAAAGTACAATATTGAATAACTACTTGCATAAATAAACCAATTGTATATAAATCAATTTGGGTTGAAACATTTGATTAGTACTACTGACTTAAAGATTATTCCTTCATGTTTAGTCGTTCACATTTACAGAAAGTCGTTTAGGAGATTTTATACGCTGAATGTTATTGAATATCAGTGCGTGTTTTCAAAGTCTCAAAACATTTTTAATAATCATATCAAAACGAGTAAACTTTTCAGAAAAATTATGGTAAGAAAGACATCACACTGTAAATTACGTCTATACTGGTCACCCTTTTCTCTGATCATCACATTTCCTTTCCTTTCTAAACCAAAATTATGGTAAGTATCATTGTTAACTCGAACTCTGTTTAATACAATACAGACATTAAGATACTATGTTGTGCTAGTGGTTATGAAACAAACTTACAACATTTGAATATCTAACAATAATTTAATGACTTATGCAACCACAAACCAATCTCAATTGCATACCTCATCTTCTATTCTAGGATTGTTACTCTGAACAACCAATAATATAAAGTAATATAAAGTCACCAATCAGTTTTTTAACGCCCTTATAAACGATGAGATACTTTTTTGCATGCCACTGTGAACAACTCAGACAACTTGAGTATATATTTGTAATATACAGCAGTTCCAGAATTGTTTCGCCTATGTCCGGAATTCTTAGCTTCTAGTGAGGTTTGTCCAGAAATTCTTATCTCTTGTCCCGTATTCTTATCCCTCGTCCAGATATTCTTAGACTTAGTCCCGAAATAGGAAGCTTTGTCCAGAAATGATTAGAATTTTAAAGATATGCTGAGATTTTTCAATAGATTGAGATTTTTGTCCAATAATGCTTAATAAACATAATAGCTTTAGTCCGAAAATTCTTAGCCATAATAATAACAAACCTCACAACACCACTTTGTGAAATACTGTTGAAAATAGACTCATTCAACAATTAACACAATTTCTATTATATAGTTAGAAGATGCTTATTAGCTCTAACATAAAAAGTCAATTTTATAAAATTTCACTTTTCATGTTCTAGATTGGAGCGAAATAAATACATACACAAGATTTTGAAATGGTGTCCACTTTCAAATGCTTAGTTATCACATGGGCATCAGAAGTGAATTTGTCACTAAAAGCTAAGAATTACTGGACAAAAAATAAGCATTAATGGACAAAAATCTCAAAATATCTCAAAAAGACCATATCTGCTAAGAATTACTGGACCAGGTGTCAGAATATCCGGACCAGGGATAACTCATCTGGACAAGCGATATATTTTCTGGACAAGGTCTAACAATTATTGGACAGCTATTTTTAGAACACCAGATACGCTAAGAATTTCCGGACAGAGGCGAAGAAATTCTGGAACTGCTGTAGATCTAAATTGCAGAACATTATCAGTATACTTGTTTGCGATATTTGATACTTATGAAGAAGATTAAAAATGTATCAATCAACATTGTCAATTGATTGACAAATTAATCAAATTGGAAAATCACATTTTATAACATGAAAATCATAATAATTGAAAGTACTACATATATCAATTTCAATCAATTGATACACATGGTTGATTGATTTACAATACGTTTAATATTATTGCGTCAACCGCTCATTAAACTACTAATAATATGCAACAATTTCACTCCATTCATTTTTAAAATATGTAAAGTGTAAATCATGACAATCAAGACTTCTCCGCTATGAATAAACAAGAAAAGATTCAGTGTATTAACGAACTTTACCGTGTGGCTCTTGGCCTGTAGTGTAATGACGATCTCGATCTAGGTATTCATGCTGAATAAAACGTTATATTAAGCAAGTGATTGTTTTTCAAAATATGTAATATGTAAGAAGTAAAAAATGCAACGTCTTGAGAAAAGAATTTCATTATGAACTATATTGGATTATACTGATAATAAGACCAGATAATTTCAAAACGATCCTACTTAAAGCCTTCAATTTCTTATCCTAAGCGTAGTTATATATTAAACTACGAGAAAAACAATTAGATTTGTCGTCTCTAGATTAGAACAAAAGAAGCATAGTTTATTATAACCAAACAATTTAGTCTATATCTGCGCTTTTTGTTTCCATGGGGCTCGCCGTATCCCACTATTGAAAAGAGGTTTGACTAAATCGGTCGCAGGAGGTAAAATCAGTTTATACTATTTAGTAGTTAAAATATAATATTAACATGAAATATATTTCGGCTCATTCTCAACAGTGAATTATAATTAGTAAAGTAGTAAATGTTGTAAATACGTTTTAATTAAGTAATCAAACAATTTAATAAATACAATTTAACTTACGGAATTTGAGAAATACTTAGAAATTAGATATGCGGACCGGAGATGAAATTGTGAACTATTTTAGTTAATTTTATAATATGTGTTTGCTTATTATATATCCGTATTTAATTAATTATTATATATTTCCACTTCAGGGTTCTTACTCAATTTACTATATTTGTACGTTTTAAGAAACATAATGAAGAATACTGTATATGTTAAGCTAAATATAAAACGTGTATACTAAAATGAATTAATTATTTTTACAGAAATATAATATTAAAATTATTAATACGAAAAAGGAAAATATAAAATCATATAAATTCTTCTGAAGGAAAGAAGTATCATATCATATAACAATATATCACCATTATTCAACTTATGTTACTGATATTATATTGCTGCTTGCAAGGTTTTAAATATTTGCTTATCCCTTGGAATATTAAATATATAGCATATAAAAGAACACAGTAATATTTTTTGGGTTTTTCAGGAATTGGGAGGTGGCGTTTAAGTGAAATAGTGCATATTGTCTGGTTCGATAGCATGAAGTATTACATTTTTAATTTTCACACTATTAATGAAACTCAAATTATCATGCACTTTGGAGCTACAGTTTGTGGCACAGTGTGTCTGTGGTAGCTATGTTTATATCAACAGACAATAATTAAAACCCCATGTTTTAAGAATCAACTTAGCTTTAGGTATTGAAATACTTACGTTTTTTGTTATTATTTAACATTCTTATAAATATTTTATAAGGTAAATCATAGAATTAAAGGTACAATTTCTTTGCGGTGGTTTAGGGAATTTTGTGGGAATTAAATAAAGTATTTATTCCATAATTTTAAAACTAAATATTATTTCAAGATTTACAACTATTTATAAATTTAAGATTTTCTTGAAAAATTCAATAATGAGCTAACGCCACCATATTCAAAATATAAACTCATCAAATACTTAGTGATCTTATACTAATAGCTTTATAACTTTAGCTGCTTTCTTCAAGTGAAAATTATAATTATATTACTAAACACATACCTCAAAAAATTAGTAGTGATATCAAATGTATTACAATTTAGTACATATATATATATAACTTATATATTATAAATAGTTCATTCACAAAATCTGGCCAAACATCTCAATTAACTCAGAACCATATAAATCAAATAAGTACTTGAATCTGTGGACTATTTTTATTTTTATCTACAAATAGAATCATATCTTAGTCAATATCATATTAATAACTTACGGCGTATAGAGCCAGGCAAAATCGCATATAAGCTTTCAATTTCTAAAGTTTATACGCGAGATATCCTGTCTCAAGAGTCAATACGTGATCAACTTAAGTCTATAAAATAAGTGTAAAATCTAATATTTTAAAAATGTAATCATGTTAATTCTTCATGTTAAAGCGCTATCATGATAATTGTAAGCAATTAGTATATTCTCGCACTTATTTTCTACCCCAATACCAATCGTCAGGTAAAAATGAACACGTTACGCTTATATGAGATTAAGTAAGGTCTTTAAGTGAGAAATCTCAAAATATCTAATAGAAGTACATAATCATGTATTGACTTTCTACTTTTCCAGAGTATATACGCGAGTGTATCCAAGAGTCTTTTAGCGAGATTTTACCGTATTAGCCATCTTAATTATAATCTCTTGAAGTTAGAGTTAAACGTAAAATTAATATGTTAGTAAATTCATTAGTTAACAACTTATTAGGCTGATTATATTAAATTCAATTTGTTGAGTTCTGGTTACGCTAAACTTTAATTAATATTTGTATTGAGCTGTTTATAAATCTAGAAAGTAAATATTCAATAAAATATTTAATACATTGAATCATAATAAATCTTTTAATTTTATTTATTATAACAATTGAGAATGATACTGTTGCAATGAAACATACAATCTACCTTGTTGACAGAATAATATTCTGTTGACATTGTAAAAGCTGAAGTAGATCAAAACTTGTAATTGTAATAAATAATTTTAATTACTTATATTTATACTAATTAATTTACTTATATCTATATTAAAACAATTAAATGCCGTTCTTATTCTTAAAGCCATTGTAAAAATTATTTTTATGTTAGTGATTATTTTGATTTAATTTATAATTAAAATAACCAATACTACTCTTGACGTATAGTGTTAATATTGGTCTATTAAATAACTTATAGAGCAACAAGTTAGTAAATATTAGATTAGTTGATAGTACGTAACACTGTGATTTTTTATATCTAGAATGGAAAATATTAATTTATTGTTATGCATAGTATCTTCGCGAATATAGGAGATTTTTGGTTCAAGCCATGCATGGAATGTTTTACAAATAGTGATAATAGTGTATTATAAGATTTTTTATTTATCATAGGCTAAATAGTTAGTAACATCAATTTAACTTGAGGATATGCTTAAAATAATCATGATAAAATATAGTTTTAAATACGAAGATTATTACTGAAGATTCAACTTATCGTCATGGTGAAGTGGAAACATATTACAATACAGTAAATTATATATGTTATCATAATATACAATTAAAGTTAAAATTACAAAATCAAATGAATAATTACATTAAAAGTCAATGAAAGGGACAACGACTACTCACATAATATCATACACGCGTTACAAATAGGTTATAATAACAAATTTATGCATTATATTTTAATTAAAACTTCTTATAAAGTAAATATTAAAAAGTACTGATTTTCTTTCATCTATTGTTTTATAGCAAGTCTCAGATATCTTCAAACTCCCCGTAACTCTGAGATAAGAACTATAGACAGATGTTATAAATGATGTAAAAATCTAGGAAATATTCATGCATAGGAAGTCTTACAAACTTAATGTTTATATTTATGAACTTACAAAAATTTATTATATTATTTAAATTATTGATTGAGAAAGAAATATAACACTAATAATGAATAGTAATGACGTTAACATAGCTTCTAATGCTAATTTAATATCATAAATGAAGTCTTTTCAATTTAGACTATATTGGGCGGAAATTTAATAGCTCCTCTTAATATTTCATTTTTTAAGATACGGAAGTGAAATTTTATATTTATATTGATAATAGTCTATATCGTTTACAATTATATTATTTTTCCTTTTAATTATATATATCAAGCATTTTTATATATTTTAAGTATCTTTAAATTTTAATAAAACTTAAATTATCTTGGAAAATTTAATTCCTCTATTTAATTCAATATGGTCAATTAGATACAACGAGGCAATATATGCTTACTACATAATATTGTATTAATATATTGTTTGAATGTAAAGAAATACAATGTTACTAAAATTTCATTCAATTGTATAATACTAATTTACTTCCACCAAGACTTATATTATGTTAAATAATAAACTCATTAGACTATAGTAAAAATTAAGTAGAAAAGAATTCGTAAAACTCTCTAGTTTTATTTGTATTCAACATGAGGATAATTTGTATTATTTTATTCTTAATTACTTATAATATATTTTGTACTCAATTTCTATTATCTACTTTGTATTAATACAATTAACTATATATTTTAATATGTTATTAAAATTCCACTTTAATTGTTTTATTTTATTAATTAGTAAAATTAATTAGTTTTCTAATCAGACACTAATCTTAAATGGAATCAATTAAAATTTACTGTTATATACAATGCTTTATTGATAAAAAATGTTTCATAACATAATAATTTATTTATATTAAGATTTTTATAATATAAAATAATTTAATTACTACTGTTCTTGACTGATCCAGAACGAAAGCAATTTCAATATTTATATAAAATGACAGAGTTGTGTTAATATATAGAAATTTGAACACATAACTATATAGGTTTAAGAGAAGATGGAATATAGATCTAACTAAAAATATTTCGGTAATGTTTTTGTAACTGACATGATAAATGTACTAATTAAATAAAAATATACATCACTCTTAAATCGGGTATTTAAGTTTCCGACTTTTGGCGTTTATTCTATCCAGACTCTCTAAAATATGCGAAGTCTAAGGATTTCAATATATTTTGTTCAAAACTTTTGAATATACATACGCATATATTAAAATAACTAGATTCGCACAGTATGCCATTATACGTATTTTAAGACCGGAAAACAATAGCTTGCCAGTTTCAAAATTCAAAATTTTAAAAAGGGTATCAAGAGTTGCATAATCTTGGTCGTAATTGATAAAATCTTTGTATAATATATTTATACTTCAGTCTGTATAGATTTTATCACCTAAAAGCTTTCACTTTGAATATTTAATTAAAATTGGTTGGATCGTTTCGACTGGAGATAACTTCTACCACTGCTTTATCTTTTCTAATTTCAACTATTTACGCTATATCAATCTGTTCTAAGATTTACTAACATCACCGTTGATATATTTTGGTTAATCACTCAATGTTAGTCTGTAGTGAGTCTGTATTAATTATTATTTCTATGATTATAAAAATTTCATTTTTCGGATAACTTTTAGCGCGGAATATATTTTTTAGTTTCAAAAAGGCATGAATAAAAATAATATTATATTGAAATCACTAAAATTATGAAAAAAATATTAAGTGGACCTATGAAATTTATTTAATGAATATTTATAATAATTAAACATGTGGAAATATAATATTATAACTTAAATTCATATAAACAGTCATAATTATTTATCATTTCCACTTTAACTATTAAATAATTAAAAATATTTATATTAAGCTCAAAAAGTACCTTCAATGTTAATCAATTAAATGTGTGAATACTGTTTACTTATCTAACTAATATTATACATAGCATTGAATTTCATGCATGGGAAATTTTTAAATATTAGGTACATAAATAATATATTTGATTTGATCATCATCAATACATTTACAAGTCTATGTTAATTATAGTATGATATACATTTAGTAATTAATCGTTGTTGATGAAATTAGTATTATATATTATTTCAATACTTTAGAATTAAATTCAAGATAATTATTGTAATTGACTTTAAATCTCAAGTTGCTATAATATATAGTTCTATATATAACTAATACTAATATATACTTATATACTTCATTTATCTCTTCTAGATCAAACTATTATAATCACCAAAATTTACTAAATTATGAATATATTTAATGAAGAAGAGTAAGTGAAGTAAAATAAAAAGAGATTTATATATCATTATATGTCAACAACATAATATTTTGTTATGACCCAAAACAATTTTCATTCCCAAAATGATGAAAGCTAAATCAGTTATGATGACAGAAATGATGCATAGAATTTTGTTAAAAGTCTGTAATAATGCGATATGACTCATAAATCTTCCATACAGCAATAATCTCACACGCCGCTAACAGATTGGAATAGTTGTAAATTTGAAGAAAAAGTGGAATTTTAACTTATGTTTATAATCATTACTGTTTAAAGTATTTCAGGTAGATAATGCAATGGTAGTAGTATCTAGTAATGTTTATTTCTTCTATATGAAAGAATCTCTGGCCTGCAGCTATTTCTTATTTTACGTTTAAAATTTAATATATATTTAAAAATAGGTTGAAATACATGAAATATAATATTTTTAGTTAACTATTTTTAATATTTATAATAATTCTAAAATTAAAATAATTTTTATTAATACACTCCAAACACATAGTGTTACATACTATATTAGTTGTATTAGATTAGATAAGTTGTACAGCTATTTTGTTATATTTTGTTTTACATTTTAATATTATTTTACTTTATTATTTCGATATGTAGTAAACAACATATAATCACAACAGCACAGCCCCAAATTCCAATTATTTCTTAAATATTTTACTGTAAAAGAACTATCAAAAATTGAAAGCTAAACACCAAAAAGTCTCAATTTAATCATTCCTAATTATATATTTTATGTATAATCACTTAATATAAATCAGTATTAATTTGTAAAGTTGGAAACTTTTATGTCACAGGTTCCTCATCTTCTTCAAATTACGTGAACGGTGTTAATCAAAGTGATTGTACAGTTTTATTGAACAAGAATGGATGTAGAGTGAATATGAGTTATCACAATATTTGAACAATTTACAATTAACAGTTTACAAAAGATATTTTAAGATATTATACTATTCAAATATAATTTATTACAAATTTATTCAACTAAAAACTTTGGGTTGAATTCATATATACACTAAATTAACCGTTGTACTCCACAAAAAATGACCTTATCTTTTTTAGATACAAATTTACAATTGTAATATTTTATTTATTGAATTAATAAATTGAAACATAACTTATTATTAAAATATACAAACCAAAAATATGTAAATAGATACATTATTGCAAAAGATACTTCTAGATAAGTTATTTTAATGAAATATATGGGTTTAAGATCAATCATGCAAATACACACCACTTCCAATGATATTTGCAATCACTGTTTGTTCAGTTGCATCTCCAAAATTTATGTAAACCCACGGGGTCTCAGTGAGTAAAATAACTAATATGTCAGTGATTGACGCAGTTGAGATCGATGACAGTATTGTTTACATTATTGCTGCTAATAGATCAATAATGGCAATGGGTGAGCACAGTGGTCTCTTCGGACAGCAAAAACAGCTTGATTTTACGTATATTAATGTGGACGGTGCCAGGTAATTATTTTCTGATGATTAAACGTTTGGTTACGTAAGTGATTCTGGTGAGGTGTATTACCAGAAAACTGAGTCCAATAAGGTGAGTTATGAGTTAATGCCTAAGTAAATTCCCCCAATTTTATAACTGGTTGGGAATAGGCGTACCTTCCTCATCGCGCGTACGGCTTCTGATTTGTACTTCAAAGGTAATTGCGAGCCGGAAACTCGTGTATGTGGGGATTTGGAGCCGAAAATGTATACAGAGTTCACAAAGATTCCATTAGATTTCGCCGCTGACATTTCCAACATTGAAATTAATTTTGATTCCACTGTGAATTTGTATTTGAAGAATTCAGATGTGTACTCCATTGGTTTAGACCCGTAAGGTTTGCTTCCTGTTGCTCCATCAACTAAAAATTCATAAATATTACGTAAGATTGGAACTGAAATGACACGTGTGTCAATGGGCTTCAACCTGACCCTCGCCCAGTTTTCAACTTATTATTTGAAGAACAACAATTTGTACGTTTATAACAAAAACGCTACTCCTCAAGAACGCTTGGTTTAAGAGAGCGTTTTTGATTTTATAAGCTTTGGTTTTTATGAACAGCTTCAGAACTTGCTCATTTTAAAAGAAAATTCTGTTGTGTTTTTCTCACAGTAGTAAATCCAATCCTAATCCCCAACTGAGATTTACTGCAAGAACAAAAAGAACACATTATGTGCAAATTTAGAGGAATCAGCGATTAGAGCCGAATGCTACGACGGACAAGTTTTAAAAATCGAAAATGAAATCTGCACATTATTCGACTGCGAATACAATCAATAGTCAACATAAAATTGTGAAGCCAGCCAGTGTGCTCAATCTGACATCTTTTGCAATGCCCTTTCCTGCTAAAATTCTTTAGACTTTGCTTTAAATCCTAAATGCTTCTTCAATTATAATGAGCGCGCGTTCAGTGCTCCATTTGAAAATGCAAAGGATTATAAATTACAAAACTTTCTCATGATTCAGGTCAGAGACTCTCCAGTTAAACCCGTTGAACCTGTTTCTGAAAATAAAATGAAGACTGGAACCGCTGTTGGAATATCTATAGGGGTTTGTTGCGGAGTTTTCACGTTGTTAATGGTACTGACAGTATCATATTTTCATAAATAAGGTTAAAAGAATACCATGAAAAAGAAGACAAAGACAATGCAGGGAATGATATGATGTCAACTTTATATTTGTTATTATTCACCTAAATAACATATTCACCTGAAATTTCTATCAATATCTATATCATTAGCTCCGTGAGTCAAGTTATTTGCTCATACTCATTTTATATATTTTAAAACTAATTATTTTATAATATAACATTAAATACAATACATATATTATTTCCGCTCCACAATGGATCCGCAACAATTCAACAACCCGAACCAACAACAATTCGCACAGAATCCGAACTAAAACTATCAATAAATGACAAATCCTCACATGAACGAAAGACACGGACACAGAAGATAACATGGATAATAAATGATACAGTAAGATAACGGAATGATGAACGAATTTAATCCTCCGATGAATGGATAACAGATGGTGAATCCTCCGATGAATGGATAACAGATGGTGAATCCTCCGATGAATGGGTAACAGATGGTGAATCCTCCGATGAATGGATAACAGATGGTGAATCCTCCGATGAATGGATAACAGATGGTGAATCCTCCGATGAATGGATAACAGATGGTGAATCCTCCGATGAACGGAATGCCAATCGTACAACCCATTCTATCAGTATAAAATTAAGTTATAAATTAATAGATGTTATAAAATTAAATGAGATAAGAACAAATTCTTAATCAACAATAATTAAGATAATAACAATAGTTGTAATAACAATTAGCTAGAGAGCAAAAAAAGGAGTAATAAATCTTATAATAACAAGAAATGAAAATGAGATAAGAAATGATTAAACAAGAATAAATATTACAGTAATAACAAATGAGGCAACGTTAATAAGACATCAAATAGTAACAAGTACAACACTAACTTGATATGAAGTAACATTTTGAATAAGTAAAACAAGATTAGATTTTGTAATAATAAAATTTGTAATTACAAAGAGAATAAGCAAAATTGTAGTAAATTGCACAGTAATAAATGAATTAATAATAACGCATGTAATAGTAATAGATGATTAAAGAATAATAAATTATGTAGTAATAAATGATTCAATAATAACAATAAGTTTATCATTTCAGAAAGTGAGATTTAAATTATTTTCAAAATGCAATACAATTATTATATAGTTATATTAGATTATCAGATTATACCCCAAAAAAGCCGATTTTGAAGCAATTTACCACTTATTTGTTAATTTTCCCTTGCCCTAATATTTACCTCCCAAATTTTGAATTTCACACCTCTTTGAATGAAGTTAAAACGCCTGATAAATAATATCAAGGGGCATTAATGATGTAATGGTGATATAAATTAGCAATAAATGCAAATATTTATTTTTGGGTGTTTGATGCTACTAATTTCAACTGACACAACGAGCCATTTATTTATAATTTTGCAGAAGTCACATAAATTTTATAAAGGGCAAAAAGTAAGTGAGCGGTTTAAGGTTGGGGGTATAACCGAATATCAAGCTTAAATATAATAAAATCTGAATATCATTTTCTATCTGTTTTTATCTAATAATATCTGAATGACATCTCATATTATCATATTATCATATTCGAATACGATTACTGATTTATTATCAAAGTGAATATTTTCCACTTCTAATATGATGATGCAACCAGGACAAATAATGGTAACTTAAGGCTAAATGATGCCCAATATGGGATAACCGTAAATTGGAATTGTTTAATAATAGCCGATTGTTCAAGGATTCGGTTAAACATAAGTTTATAATTAGGGTACAATAATGGCCTAACCTATGATAGCCCAGCCAATGCAGTAAATAGTTGGACAGCCTATGATGGCTTAACCAATGATGGCAGGTTAAGTTATCGTTTAATAACCTATTCAGAACTAAATGATGAATAACGTTCTTTAAAGAGAGATAAGGGAAACACAAATGATGTAGTAAAATCTTGTACGACAATAGCAATAAATGGCTCAATAAAACATGATCCAACAACAGTAAATGTAATAGAATCAAATCAGATAACAATAATAAATGATGCATTAACAATAAATGATGCAATAACAATAGATGAGATAGTAATAAATGGGTATGGGCATGGGTATGGGTGTTCAACGCGGAGGTGGTATTTAAGTTTATCATTACAGAAGGTGAATAAGTATATTTCTGCTTTAAATATATAATATAAAAATAATTAAATTTTGTGATATCAATTGATTATCACAGGATATATATTTCACACACTCATTTCACGTTCTTGCGAGAATTCTGAAAGTTGAGTTTAATGAAACAGATTCTTTGTTTTTGAATTCGTTCAAAAGATACACGATGATACGAGTATTAAGCGAACTGTTGGCTGAAAGCAGGCAATTCAAGTTTATATTGTGTGAAATAAATGAAATGTAAATTATTTTTTGAGTTCTTGTTTCTAAAATATATATTAATATACATAGTATATTAATCTATAGATTTCAATAAAATTAGTTGTAGGTAAAGCACCTGTGATGACATCGATCAAATCTGCGCGCTGTATCATGGAAAAATTTAAGCTGATAGCACTAAAGCTGAGTATGGTCAGAGCGTATGATTCTATTAAATTATTTTTCATTTCTATCTTACAGAATTATTTCACTTTTTTCATCATTATTGCTGTTCATTACATATGTGATCTTATTTCTATTTTTATAATTCAGATTTAAACAACTGTTTATTTCGTGTAACTCAATAAATATATGGGTTGGAAAGTTTGAAATGATTTTATACACTTACAACATTATTAGTAATATTTTACCAGAAATAATAACGATTTAAATAACTATTATATAAATTATTGTAAAGTATTATTCTGTGAGAAATTTAAGTATTAAATGACAGTGGTATGCTAAGTTACTAGTTTTTAATAGTATATATTGATATAATATTGATATAATATATAATATCGAGGTTAATTGTAAAAATATTAATAATAACTTACAGTTATGGGAGGTGGAATTGCTTTTTCTTGTTTACTATGTGAGTAATTATATATTAAAATATTTTGCCACTTCTAATGCGGATGACAAATTCCAATAAATAATCTCAAGTTGGAGATTATTCATGAACTACTCATTAACACAAGAGGGCCAAAAATATGATTTCGATCGTATTAGACCATAATCGACTATTCAAAGTCGGTATTTAATATTCCAAAAAGGAAAAATAGAAATTACCACATGCAATAAAAGGACGGCAATGACAAAAATAAACGCGGTAGAAGATGTTTAGGGAAGGTCAACTAATTCACTTAACAAACTTAGGCAGTTCTGAAGCGTTTGTATTCTCTTCATTTCTGGGTCCAACGGATGAATTCATAAAATATTGTACCAATCTGAACTAGTTATATCACTTGTTTAAGATGTCCCTGTGTAATTTCTACGTTTTAGTCAACAAAACTAATTTATGAAAGATTTTATCTCGAAAATATATGGTAGTTAAGCCTGATTGGAGAAAAGAATAAGAGGATCCAATGATTGGTATACGGACGCAATATGTAATTTATAACTAGTAGCGCAAGCACTGGACCTGCAGAGGACCTCGGTGTTCATCTTCAACTGGGTCAATCTGAACGATTTTAGGTATTTCTTAATCACGAAAAACAATGGAGGACTTTTTCTTTCAATCTCAACCGGGAGCTCAAGATGAAGTATTGGTACTTCGCTTAATTAGAATTATAATTCAGGTAGTTACAGTCGCTTTCATTCTCAATATTCAAATAATGAATGCATTTTTGTTTCTTGAAGAATGGAATCAAGTGGGTTAGTCGGGCCCAGCATTAAATAATATATTGATGCTACTCTAAAACAACAGTTATTTTACTTATGATCTTCCACTTCCATTTCATAATGAGAAATCAATTTTCTTGATTGTTAAATTATACAACGTTAGGTAAAGTTGAAACTTATTATTGAAGTATATACAGAGTTATATACGTTAATTATTGTAGCACAGCTATCCAAGGCTCAACCAGGCCTTGATGTGATTGAAGCACTTTACAAATCAATAGTAAATAGAGTTAATGAGTGTATTGATGAGGAGGGAGAACACACTCATTATTGAGCCGGGCAGTGATATAAGTAAGATTCAAATAATAAACTTCATTCTTCTTCCTAATTCAAAAAAGCATTTCGAGGGCCCACCACTGTATACTTTATTGCTTTTCAAGATAAATATACATTTCCAAGCAGAATATAAATGAAATGAGATCGTACATAAAGTTTATTGATTTATTTTTCGATAGTGGGAGGATTGATATTGTTGAGTGGTATTTGCTTGGGTATATTTAAGTTTTAATTTATTCATTACATCTATGCAAAATTATGAATAAGTTAATTGATAAAGTTTCAAGGAGATTCACTTCTTAAATTCGCTAAGCTGATAGTACAATATAGTTTATCATCAATTGGAGTGTAACATTTTATTACTAAATATAATAATCACACAAATTTATGACTATATTATTGCTTATGTTTAGTGTAATGTAGTGTGTAACATTTTACCAATTATTTCTATAATGAAGTCTAAACACGATTTACTACATTATATTGAATAGCATCACCTCATAATTAAAGCTCTATTTTCACAACTATTTATGTTTATATCTTTATCCTATACATGGAACTTTGTCTCTGCTATTAACAGTTGTTTATATACGGTGATTACATTTTTTCCAGTTAACGCTGAACAAATTCATCTTACATAGTATTAGCTATTCAACATCTAATTATTTTGAATAATTAATGGCGGCTTCGGGGCAGTACCTTAACAAATATGCAAATAGTTATACATGTAGTTAAATTTCCGTCGCTTTATCTGGTTCCTGAGCTTTTAAAACTAAATAGTTAAGCTGGAGTGGGACAAGGACATGCCCGGTTTCGGGCGCATTTTTGGCACTTGGGATTTTGGGGAAGGCTTGAATGCCATATAATCATAATAGTATATCCTGAAAATACTTATAGACGAAAATTTCACTTTTTAAATCTAATAATTTGAGGTTTGTCGCTCTAGATGGTAAAGCCAACCAATAAGCCAGCCTACAGATAGAATATAAATTTCGTCTAAAACCGCATTACTGCTTTAAAAGGCAATATTTACTGGTTTAGTTCTAAATCATTGTATCGTTAATTATGGACAAGTGAAAATACTGTTAATACAAAAACTGTGTATTTACAAAAATCTGTTTCTATCAAGTATATTATTATGCTGCATTATAGCTGTTTTTAAATTTTTGAACTAATTCCGCTTCAAACATGATGATGCAACCAAACATGATGAACGTTGACCGCACTGGTCAGCCAATAAGCAACATTGCTCAGCCAATGGGTGTGGACAACCAAATGAATCCAATGGGAATGCAACCCATGTAGCAGCAAATGGCTCCAATGGTTCAACCAGTTCAACCCATGATGGGTCAGCCGATGATGGGCCAACCAATGATGCAACAATAAAATTAAATGGTGCAACAGCAAATGATGCAACAACAAGCGGTTCAGCAACAAATTCAACAACAGTAAATGATGCAGAACCAAATGGCATAGTAACAAATGGCCTAGTAACAAATGAGGTAATAACAAGCCCAATAACAAATGGCTTAATAGTAAATGGCTCAGTAGTAAATGGCTTAGCAATAAATGGTGCAATAACAAATGAGACAACAACAAATGATGCAGCAACAGCAAATGCAATAACAACAAATGAGATAGTAACAAATGATGATGCAACAAAGAGGATAAGTTATTAGTGTTGGAGGAATCAACATCGGAATTGGCGGTGGAGGTGTATAAGTATACCACTATAATAGAAGGTGAAAGTTTTATTTACTTATTAATTTCATATCGCAAAATAATACAGATAATATTAACACATCGTAGACTGCATTGGCACTAAAATTGATCGTTTTCATTTACATTTGAGAAATGGATTTGATAGTATCACATAATAAATTTATATGGATAAATGTAAAATATGTATTTTATATGATGCTTATTCTAGAATGAAGTAATTACCTAATTCACTCTAGTATTTCAGGAGATATAGATATTAACAGCTACAGTGTATAATTATAATTTAACTTATATATACTCTAAATTTGGATGAAGTAACCATAACGTAACATAATTTTAAAATTTAATTATACCACTTCATTATTAATGTCAGACAGTACGAATTTATATTTCAGAGAGCGTAGAATTCGCTAATTTACAGTTTCTCAACCTTATATTTGTTTAAATTCACTTTAAATTTATTCAGACGATAAATCAGAGGCTATTTCTGAAATAGTTTTAGCGTGTGATAATGAGTTTTCTATGGATCATGGAGTTGATAATTATCCTATTCAAAAATATGAAGCTGAAAATACTGATAATGAGTCTCCGTTATTTTCATAGAATATTAACGTTGAATTACAGATATTTCCAAGATTATTAACTCTGATATTCTTTTTAGAGGCGTTGTCAGGTATTTTAATGGTTGCATTTTACGACACTGAATAAAAAGAACGTGTGATACATTCTGCTGATACTCAGGACTTTATCACTGATTTTAAAGTTATTGGAAAGTACTAACCAGTGTCTAATACATTTAATAAATTAACTTTAGATGAGATTTAGTACCTGAAATTTGTTGGCCAGACGTCTCCTTAGTAAACTGCTAATAAGAGCAAGTATTATAAGTTAGCATAAAGTATTTTTTATTTTGTTGCCATAATTTGCCTAAATTTTGTTAAGTGTACGAAAATACGGTAGATAACTAAGTTTTGTGTAATTTCACGATTTTACGACATTTTAAAAGCGAACAACAGAGACATTCCATTCCAAAAGCAAAATAGATATTTGAAGATACCAAAAACTAAAATTTATATCAACTTTAGTCGATTAATTCTTATTTTATGTTTATTCGGGTTCCCAGTCTTATTTGCGTTGTCGGCTTTAAAGTGTAATATGTATGTCTAATTAGGATTAGCAGTTTTAATATTCATATTTCAATGCATTTTATACTGACTATCTTATATTAACTCATTTGATTAATCTTTATGGAATTCGATCGGATGCGGTATATTATTCAATTAAATACTCCATAAATTAATATTTTCAAAAATTAGAACGTGATATAGTTTTAATAGCTTAAAATAGTTAATTTTTATCATATTATCATCTCAATTACAGAAGAGTGAAAATATTATGAAAGAAAATATATAGAATATATAGAAAATCATAGTGATATTTTCACCTGAATGAATTTAAGTTAGGAAATGGCATTCGGAATAAATTAAAATTATTTAATAATAATTATAATAGTTATGATCTGATCATATTTTGTAATTTTAATCGAAATAATCAAAATTAAACAATGCAAGATAATACTAAATAAGATTAAATAAACAACCTATTATTTGTACGAACACGTTCAATAATACGGTTATCAACTGTATAGTTATTTGAACACAATTGTTCAATTATTATATTTAATCCGTTAACAACAAATTTTCATTTTTAATTATAAAAATAAAAAATCATTTCAGTTCTTCCGTTCGGATTCTTTCTAAAATCCGATAACGAATTTGAAAACCAGATTCGCTCCGAACAGAATCAGATGCGATTTCAGCGCAAACGCGAATTAACCGAAAACGGTTAATACAAATAGAATTAAATACACGAACTAATATATATTCAAATAAGTTGTGGATAACTTTAGATAACGAGAATAATTTGAGACAAAATGGAATTGGTTGAAGGAAAGGGCTATAATTATTTAAAATAGCTTTACAGGATTGAAATGGAAGAGCTTCCCACACCAAAATAAAAGTAAAGAGTAAGTTAAAGCGTTTATAATTATTTACATTAATGAAAGCTGTTATTTTTGACGAGGAATGCGAAAATTCTCGCACTCGGCTTGAAACAGAGAAATTATCCGCTTTGGTTAATTTACTGAGGTATTCAAACTCTATTTAGTCATTAAATCTTCTGACTTGCATTTTTTAGGCTGCCAGATACACAACCTGTCCAAACAAGAAATACAAGAGATAAAACTTAATATTTGGTACAGACGCGGCTCCTCAAAGACCTCTAAGTCGAATTCCATATGATACATCGATTTTTACGATACATCTACATACTACGAATCCAACTGTTTAAAAGAAGCTACAGAACGCAAATAGGAAACTTTTTCGGGAATAACTGGGTTTTCAGGAAATGGGGATCTGTTGGTCGATACTGACAATTCAGTTGCTTACAAATCAAGTGTTATTTCGGATTCAATCCTTGGCATTAATAAAATACAATTATTCATTTCTGGAATGGAATTATTATATTTATTTAGGATAAACGAGTAACTTTCGCATTTTAATCTAGTTTAGAATCTTACCACTTTAAACATGATTCGTAATGAGTCCGAGATAATGTTTGTAGATTCTCCACCATCAAATTTACTGTCTTCAATAGAGTACAATACGGATATTAATATTAATAACAATCAAATTGCAGAGGTTGACAAACTTTCTGATCTGAGCGAGTCGACTTCTTATTTGTATATTTCAGAATCTTCATCGTCAAAAATATCTATTCAAATTAAGTCAAAGCCATTTTTATTCTATATACTGAAGTTTTTTGAAATTATGACGGGTATTCATGCTATTTTTGTTTATGATTCGGAAACGAGGCCAATTGTTAAGCAACTTAAGTCTTACTAATCAGAATATTGTTTGCAGGCAGTGCTGCGACCGGCTTCTGGTTCGTACAAAATTTTAACTTTCGATGAGATTCAGCAGCTTCGATTGCATCGCGCATCAATGAATAATTAGACAACAAAGTTATCAAAGAGTCGTCTTTTGTTTTGTTCAGTTTTAATTTTAGTATATCAGTTCTTTAAGCCCTTTAGTTATGTGTAAGTTTTGAATATAATCATGATTTAGTAAATAATTAACAAAAACAGATTCGGTCTACAGTACAGGATGATATTAGATACAAAATTATACGTGTGTTATAAGAACTTGTTTCTAGCATTTTAATTCCTTGGAATTATTGTTTTTGATTAATGGAGCGGGACGTGCGCGAGTGCTGCGCAGGTCTTTGAGTTTCTGTGAGAGTATTTTAGAATTATACTTTTTGTCTTCATATAAAAAATATTTTAGTTATTGTTTAATTATTGCATAATATAGAAAGATAGAAGTGTGTTTTAGAATCACAATCCCCACATTTTAGAAACGATTTCAACGTATTTCCCATATTTCGCGATGTCTTATTGTAAGTCTCCCAGTCTTGTATATGCCATTTTAATTGTTTCTATATATTTCTCTGAGTGAATTAATGTGGTTGCAATGAGCATCATATTCTATTCCCTACATCCCTGCTTGAGTGCGAACGCAACCCCTTCGGCTGGATTAACCAAAAATTCATGCGCGAGTAAGAATGCGAACTCGTTCGTTCCCTTGAACTCCTTCTCAATTACTTTGTACAGGCTCTTTTTGTACTTCTTCTAATACGCTTCGCAAACGAGCTTGAAACATGAGCCAGTACACGAGCAAAGTAAATGAACGAACATATTCACGTCCGTTCCAAAACCCTTTGCCGCTTAGTAGAAATGATCGGCGGTTGCTTCCGGTTCCATTTCCTTGTTATTTTCGCAGATAACCCAGGTCTAAAGGAGTTGGGCCCAGTCAGAATCTGGTGTGCCTTGAGAAATTGCCTTCTTCAGGTCCATGTTGTACAGGGTTTTGTAGTGAGTGTTTACCTGAACCACGTCAGTGTCGGACATCAAAAGAACGAGCGAGATTAAAAATTTTTCGTTGGGCTTAGAATTGTTGGCAATATGAACCGTGAATCTGTTAAGCCCAAAATAAATACCTGTCCTAAAACGCACTTTCCAAAATGAAACTCAAAGTAGATGCCGATTTCTTTATATCTGAGGCCAAAGAAGAATCGTACTTGGCCTGATATTCTGAAGCTATTTGAACTCTTTCAGAATTTGTATATTAATATACTGTTTGAAGTATTTGTTAGTCACTGTTCACATTACTCTCCACTACAGTTTTCAATTAATCCGCTCTTACAGATAAAAGCTATCGATTCAACTCATCTTTATTTGTGGTAAATTCAGTTGGTAAAAATGGATTTGGAGCATTTTAACATTCATTTTAAATTATATCCAAATTCAATTAGTTATTTGAATACATTTCTATGTGAAGTGGAACAAATCATATGATTTGCAATATTTAGTGCGCGCCTTTAAGAAAATATTTATTAAATATTTGTTAAAGTAATTCTATAAATAAGTCCATTAAGACAATATGTCTTAATAGGTAGACCACCTACCGGCCGATACAATTTAATAATGTATATTATAGTAATATATATTATAGTAATTCACTAGAGTTTAGTAATAATGCGTCTTTTCTTCAAATATTTCAATAAATATCTATTATTTAGTAATTTTGTAGAATTATGGATATCAAGAATGTTGACTTACGTATTTGGAGTTACATATTTGGATAATATAGTTGGATACTATTGTTTTTACATAAATGTCATCTTATAAATATACCCAACTTAAAAACATATCACTAGAAGTCGAATAGCCCTACTATTTCATCATCTTGTAAGATATTTAACTAGCTTTGTACCTTGAAGTCTTGAAACTTGAGAAGCTTTTTTGGTTGTTTTGGAGGTTCGTCTTCAGAGTCGATGAAGTCTTTGTAGTTGTCTTTAACTACGAACCTGTCCGCCCATGTGTTGAAGAAGAAGTTCTTGACTTGCTGTTTCGTTTTGTTGAGCGAGACGGAAACACTTTCCCATATTCTGGTTCTGTTTATCTTCTGAACGTCGTTGAACGCTTCGTGCAGCTCTGAATCGCTTGATAGCTCTCGTGAATGAACTATTCTGAAGTAGCTCGACAGCGCGGCGGAGAACTCTTAAATGCTTATAGTCTTCGGTCTTCCCATTGGTTTGTAAAGTGGAAACGCTAATGTGATAATAGCTAATGCCAACGATATAATCATTTGGTATCTTAATATTTGGATTTGCAAATCACATGTAGTTTCAAATAGACTGCAAATCAATTGCTGTAAACCGTTAGATATAAGTTTCAGACGCTCCAGATTTGAAAGAATTTTAGGTAATGTGGAATGTAGTGTGAATGCAGATAACGCTGTGCTTTAAGCGTGTGGCTGGTTCTTTCCAGAGTATCATTATGGACATCAGGAATGTTGATTTGCGTAAGTGATCAAGTTATTTTTGTGATTTAATGCTTTATCATGATTTCATATTTCAATTGAGAAATGGAAACTGGAGTTACTAAAACTACAATTAGTTAATGAGAATATATTTCACTCCAACTGTAACAGCATTCATAATTATGATGAATAATGGTGAGTAACTTTAAAATACTTGAAAAGTGCTATGCATGTAGCAAGCTTGTAAAATATATTAAAAGTAATGAATTCCAAAATTATTCGTGTTCAGAACAATTAAGAGCTTACTATTATGTTATTTTTGATACTCAATGAAAACTGCACGAACCGCTACCATATTAATAAAGCATAACGATTAAATTCAACAAAATACATTCTACGTCACTACTTCTCCACTGTCACTCGTCGAACAAACTGAAAAACGGTTCTGAAGCAGATTCTTCTTTCGGCTCCGGCTTCTTCGGAACGAACTTCTGAATAGAAGGCGCCTCTTGGGCAACCGGTTCGTTTTGGTTCGGGAAACGCGAGAAGAGCTCGGCCAGACTGAACTGTTCTCGAAACGCCTGGTTGCTGGATGCGAAGAACACCTTTTGCTCGATGTTTTGGACCGTGTTCTGCACGGAGTAGTTCATGATGTTGTTCGGAATCTGGTCTTGCTGGAAGCTGCCAAGCAGGTCTTTCAGCTCGCTGGGCTGCGACTATTGTTCGCTGTCTGTGATGGAGGCGTTGATCCGCTCCGCCCAGGTGTTGAAGAAGTAGTTCTTCACCTGGACGCTAGTTTTGTCAAGCGAAACCGCAAGCTGCTGCCAGAGCTGGGGTCTGAGCGACTTCGGAAAGGCTTTGAAGGCGACGTACAGCTGCAGATCGGTGTCCAGCGGCAGCTAGGTGTGATCTTGCAGAAACTGCCTCAGGGCCTCCGAGAACTCGTTTTCTCTGATTTTGAAGGGTCTGCCCATGTGTTTTTGGAGGTGAAACAGAGAAGTAAACACTGGTGGTATTTTGGAGTTTATAACATTTTCAAAATCGCTTTTTAAAACCAATTGGTTTGCCCGGAATATAAACGAATCCAGTCTCAAAATTAAATCGAACAGTAATGCATAAACGGGTAATAGAGACGTTCAGAAACTGGTGATTTACTTCTAACATACAGGAAAAGATTTAGTGTGATTGATTCCATATTCTTTACATTTGATTTGATTGGTTTCAGCTATCTACCGCATATCTGATCCGGTTTCACGCAAAGCTAAAAATATTTCACACTATTTTAAAACACGTTGTTTCATGTATTTTAAAATCTGCAAATAATTGTTAACTGGCAACTGGGCATTAATATAATAAATTTATAGATACAATGAATTTTGATATCTAATGATATGTACATTTCTGAAGATTGACTTTTTAGTATATTGACTATAGTTTATGAGTTCTCCAGTATTAATGCGAATATTATTGTTAATTTTCATTTAATTCTTCATCATTTTTCTTTCTTGTTCTTCATATATATATAACTTCTTAAATATCATTTATGACTCCATACACCTTATTACTTTCTGGTAAAATATATTTCACATCAGACTCTCGTCGAACAGGCTGGAAAACGGAGTGAACACGATTTCCTGGACTTCAAAATCTTAACTCGTCGTCCGCGGCTCTCTTCTGGACACGCGCTCGGCCCATGTGTTGAAGAAGTAGTTCTTCACCTACACGGCCGTTTTGTTCAGAGCCACGCCCATCTGCTCCCAGAGTTGAGCCCGCATGGCCCTCGGGTACTGCTTGAAGGACTCGTACAGGTCTTGTTCGTCTTGGTGTAGAGTGTTTGAGAGTGAGTTTATGCCCTAAGCGAGCGCGTTGGTAAATGCCTCGAAATTAATGGTGAACGGTCTGCCCATTTGGAGTGAGAAACGATTTTCATAATTTATATTATTATCAGGAATTTAGTATGTTTGCAAACGAAAAGTACTCTATCTTTATTTAGTCTGGGACTAAGTTAGAGTTACTTAGCTATTGTAAAATAAGGTAACTTATATATATTTATTAATTGCGTTTAGATGTATTGTTGGATTGTTGCTGTTGAGTTAGACACAAATTAATTCATAACGTATATAAAAATATTCATTAAAATAGTGTATATTAGCAAGTATCAATTGTACTTATATTGCTCGTTTAAATTAATTAGATGTTCAGATTTTCTTAACAGATATTCAATCATTTATAATAATATTATAATAATTGTTAAATAATCAACTGACTTGCTCATTTTTTAATTCATTCATAACAATTTGTTTATTAAAGGTTTAGTAACGAACAAGAACAAAAAGATTCGGAATATTTGTTCAATACTTGAATAGATATCTATTGTTATCTCTTTTCCAGGTTAAAGCATCCAGGGGCGTAACGCGTGCAAGCCGATCTTTACGGGAATCCACCGGGTCGTGCCATCTGTGTTTCTAAGGAAGCAATGGAGCGGTTATCGCTTTCCAATATATTAATAAAAGTAGTGTATTAATAGAATTGGAGTGAATTATAAGATATTTAAGTATAAACATATAAGCATAATAATTTCAATTATATATATTTTTTCATTTAATGAAATTGCAATTTATATACTATCACATATACTATGAACACACATTTCAATTTGTTGTTTCCCAATTGGTTCATGCTTTTATTATATAATCAATTAATATTCAAGTCTCATAGATTTGTATCTCAATAATTTGTATTTCAATATCAATCAGTCAAATAATCCGAAAAACGGTTCTGGTACTGATTCGTGGTCTAACTACTTTTCAGAATCTAATTACTGCGTATTTAATACTATTTTTGAATCGTTCCTATTTGACATATATTCGTCTTTTGGCGTCTAATTTTTTGCATTACTTGATGCAAAAAACACCTTTGATTCGATTCTGTCGTTTTCTAAATAGAACTGAAAACTTAACAGTTCTTACTGTGACTATTGTTCGCTGTCTGTAATTGAGGCGTTGATCCTGTCAGCCCAGGTATTGAAGAAGTAGTTCTTTACTTAAACATGTGTCCTATTCAAAGTTGCGGCTACTTGTGACCACAATTAAAGACGTAGAGCTTTTGGGTAGGCTTTAAATGCACTGAGTAGTTAGAAATCAGTTTCTATAGGAGATTCTGTGTGGAGTCGCAGAAACTGTCTTAATGCTGCTGAAAACTCGGTTTCTCTGATTGTGAAGGGTCGGCCCATCTGTAGAGGGAGTGAAATGAAATATTTAATTGAGTTATATTCACATATTCTAAAGAATAAATAATACAAGTTTGAAATTTTATAAACGAATTTGAATCAATATACAGGTTAATGAACATTGTAATTTATAGAGAACAACATAAGAAGATAATTGCAATGGAAATTCAATATTAAATAAATTGAAATGTTCATTACAAATATATATATATATATATATATATATATATATATATAGTTAGCATTGCAAACTTAGCATGCAAGTTTCTTGAAAGCTTTATATTAACACTATTCTATTTTTATTTTGTATTATATACTATAATATATACTACGGTGTATTTTTTGTTTTATCTCAAAGTTATGTGAAATGGTTATTAATCATTATACAGTACTACATAACCTCGAATTGAGACACCCGCCCCCTTTCACTTGAAAACAGATTTATGTTGTGTTCTATTTAAACACACGCGTAACTGAGAGCTATCTTAGCTCATAAAACATTCAAAAATGTTAGTTAGTGCTATACGCAATCTGTTTTTACCAGATGGATCCAAACATGAATCTACTAGATCAATTGGTCTTGAGCTATTCTAGAGAATTCATGTGTGAAGATCATTTTCAATCATTTTATTCTGGACACAGTGTGAAGTCATAGCCGTTATTATTGAGTCTGGTACTTGAATGATGTTTTAACTTGAATCAACAAAATGTTCAAATACCTGGTGTGGAATATATTTCAATTTGTAGCCAACTCTGGTCTTGTCTTAATAGTATTATATTGAATCATATTATAATTGAATTCTGCAGTAAGACCAGATTCCACAGAGGGAATTATCCAAATTAATTTATGTTGTTCCATTTTGTAACTCCCGCCTTGGTTGAGTTCTTAATTTACAGCGTATGCTTTATTTTCTACCATTATATTAGTTTTAATTAGTACTTCTTATTTTAAGCTTTGGACCAGATGTTCAGTTCTTCTCTGGTTCCTTTCATTAGGTCAAGTACAAAAACGAAGACCTAGATAACTTTGGATTTTTTCTTCGGTGAAATTCGCTCTATCTTGGTGTACTTAATGATAATACTCAATATAGTTGAGGCCTTGCGCCAAGGTAGAGGATTCATATTCACGTTTATGTATAATACTATGAAATAATAAATCAATCATATTAATCAATCATATAAATCAATTATAAATATTATTATGATTAACATAAACGGTATTCTCAGTTCCTCAGTCGAACAGCCCGAAAATAAGCTCTGGAACCGATTCATACCAAATTGAAAACTGCTCATTTGAAAATTAACCGTTTTCAGGGCTCAAAGTTCCGTTGTTGGACGCGTAGTACACATTTGATTTTGAACCGGAATCTGATTGAACACTTTCGTTTATCTCTTCGGTTTTGTTTATCCGCTCAGCCCAGGTGTTGAAGAAGTAGTTCTTCACTTAAATATTTGTTTTGTTCAAAGTTTTAGCAAGATGCTGCCAAAGTTTTTGACGTGTAGATTTAGGGTAAGACTTGAATGCGTCTAGTAGCTAAAGATCGGTTTCTAACGGTTATTCTGTGTGGGGTTGCAGAAACTATCTTAAAGCTGCTGAAAACTCGGCTTCTCTGATTGTGAAGGGTCGGCCCATTTGATGTTTGAGGTGAAATGAAATAATGTACTGAAAATGATACGGCTACAACATAATATCATTACAGTAAATATTATTATAAGTTTGGAAAATGCAAACGAATTTGATAAAAGTATTACGAAAACGTTGGTTAATACCTAGTATAATTGAAATTGCTAATACATGAAACAATGTACAAATAATATTTATTTATAACATGAAAAGCAATATTTATAACATGATATTGATTAAATAATGAATGATTTGTGATAATTAAAACAATAACAATATTTATTGTATTGACTCTATAAAAATATCAAAGGATTGATTAGTCAAAATTTATGATTATTTTAATCTCATTCTCACTACACAAAAGTGGGGAACCTTCTGTATTCGTCCTCTTGTATTTGACCTCCTCCAAGTTTCCAGAAGCAGCATGTAACAAAGAACTGTAAATAAGTGTCTTAGCTGTGAACAAGTGTTTGCAAGTATGTTGAACATCTTTTAGTTGGTCTCTCTGCTGCTAAATCTGAGAATGATTAGAAGACTTTGGTGAAGAACTTGAGTAGCGGTTTCAAAGCATCATTGGTTTACAGCAAACTTGGCATAACGAAGTCATAATCACACGGTACAATAAACTAGTTCACGTAATCCGCAAAGGATTAGCTTAAGAGAACTTGATTCGCAAGAGTTGCTAGTTTTACACAGTCATCATAGTGTCTAATGAATAAAGTAGAATTTCTTAAATCTAAATAAGAAGCGAGCACATACATATATGGAACGAACTTCTCGTTTCTCTCGATTATTTCGGTATCAAAAAAGGCTTCATTGTTCTGGTTTTATGTGAATTCAATTGCGATATCAAGAGAAGATGTATTCATAATTTTTTTCTAGTTTTCGAGCTTCAGTTATTCTTCCTTGAGCTTATTTTGTTGTTCTAATAGGAATTATTACTTCTTAGAATCGTCTTATAAAAGAGTTAGAGTCTAAGTGAGCTCAGAAGGAATATCACGTCTTTATACCGACTGTGTCTGAGACAAAAAGGTATTTATGTTTCTTTGAGATGTTACAAAGTCGTTTTAACGTTTTCTTTGTGGTGGTATTTCTTCAAGCATTTCTTCAACTCCTGAAAGCTTTGTAAATACATATGGTTCTTTAAGTTGTTGAGAAGTCATCATTGTTGCGGCCTACTGAGCCTATACACGCTTCTTCATAGAATAATCATGTAGAGCGCCGTCAGCAGTAAATGCTTTGAGTTATGCACGAAAATGGTGATCATGCATCATTTGATTTTTGGAAGAAATGGAGTGGATTCAAATTATTATATCATTAAGGCATAATTTAGTAATATAAGAACACAAAATATTATTTCATAATTTACAGAGTTTCATTGAACTTTTATTGAAATTGGTGTATTAAATGTATATGTTCACTGTATCTTTCATTTGACGCTTTTGACGAAGTTATCGAAGAATTTAACGCATTCTGTGATGTCTTCATACATTTTGAGTGGTTTTTCAACTTGGAATCGTGTTTGCATTTGTTCGATAACGTGTGGGAATTTGATGATGTTTCCCAATTAGTAGTGGTTGACTATTTCTTGGTGGTTGATAGGCTGGCTTACGTTTTGTGTTGCGTGGTGTACGGAGAATGGCACTTTCAGCAAGTGGTTCATGGATTTGGTGACGTTGATATCGAATCTGGGGTATGTGAGGTAAATCACGAGTAGTTTGTATATTTCCGGGTTCTTTTCCTTCAGTATTTGCACATCCTACGGTTTGAAGTTGTTTGTGTTCACCTTAGCGCTCTTATTCGTGACTATCTTCCTCAGCGCGCTAACAGTTTCGTCAAAGTGGCCCCCTTCGCCCGCGTTCAGCCAGCCCTGCTCCTAAAACATCTCCAGGTAGAATTTTTCGCAGATCAAAAATAAAAATTCGTGGGTTCTCGAGGCCTCTTAAAACGTGATCTCAATAATCGATTCGTTGTCGATTTTGATCAGCTCGAAAACGCTCAGCATCTGAACTCTCAGTTGTTGAGAGAGGAAACGGGCGTCCGGGTCGCACACCCAGCAGTGCATCCCACGTCTGCCCGAGAAGGCGAAGAAGTAGTCGTTGAAGCCGTAGGTCTGGCAGAAGTGGATGAGAACGCACGCAGCGCACTCCATGAAGCGCCAGCAGCGGTTGCACATCTTTTTGTCAGAGCAGCACTTACGCACGGTCTTGAAGTCGTCCGCGTCAATATCGAACACGAACTCACGCCACTGAGGCACCATCACTGAGCTGCGACGCTAATCCATCGGCAACGTATACACCGGACCAATATCGAACTTCAACTTCGTCTCGCCAAAAACTGGCGCAGTTAACTTGCGCAAATCATCCGCACACGAAACCTACACCCAACGCTTTATAAACGTCTCGCCAGAATCCAACATGCACTCGTAAGACCACTCACGCCTAGGAGCATCCACAGTGCCGTGATACGAAAGCCAGTCCACAATCTGCTAATACGGATAACTACTCTTGTAATACTCCTCGTACAACGGACTCAACTACTAGAACTTTTATGACATCGAGAAGTGAAAAATAACCACAATAGATTATAAATACATATAAAATTATCACCACTTTATTTATATGAAAACTTTATTTTTAGATTGATTCTGTTTGCACACAGCTTGCTCTAATAAGATTCTTCATTAAGATTCTCGCATGAACTCGGTACACCACATGATAAATTTCATAATAAAAAACATCTTTTCCTTAAAATTAGTTATAAACAAAATAATTAACTAATTCTTTTACTGATTTATGACTATTTGCTTCAACGTATTGTTTTATGTTCTATTTGTCATCACTATTTAAATGATAAGTATAAATATGTTTAATGAAAGTATTGCTAAAATATTACTTCAAATTGGATATACTTTTACCAGTTTTTTAGTTTAAGAAAGTCCAGAACATCTTTTATTCTTCTTCAATTAAATTGTAGTATGTTTCGCATATTTGTCGAAATGTTAACTTCCTCTTATCGTTATTAATTGAATTAAGAGATTCTTCAAGTATTTAAGCATATTCGCTCATAATAGTTGTTACCATTTGTTTTTTCTAATTAGTTTATTTCTTGTTCAACTCTTTTTTTTTGCAGGTATCAACTTATTTTGAACACCTTTAAACTATCCTATAGACTTGCCAATAAAATATATCACGTTTCTTAAATTATACCATTAGTTTTGTACACAGTTATGATTTCGTTCCAGTATTGGATTTACAATAATCTTCTATCATTGTTTTATCCTCAGCAGTTAGTTATCCTGAATGCAATACTTACTGATAACTATTAGTAAAATATTACTTATGCAAATAAACATTTTGAGCTGGTTTATAATTCTTAGTAACGAAATTCCAAAATTATTATTTTAATTCCCCTTCTAGTTGTTTTATTTCAGTACATAACTATATAGGATCTGCTTCATTGAAATCCTTTTAAGAAATTTGTTAGAGGCTTTATTTGTATATTTAGCTATAAGACAAAAATAACAGTTGATTTTTATTTTCTTTTAGATTTATTGATTCATTGTTACCTTAATTCATTTATACTAATTATTTACTTTAGATGTTATGATGTGGAAGTTAACTGAATTTAATATTACTAATTAAGTATGTTGGTATTTCCACTTCTTCCTCTATAGATGTCTGGATACGATGGTGATGTTGCCACTTATGATCCAAATGGTAAAGTTCATTAAATTTCTTATGCTTAAGAAGCACCGAAGTTGGGTGCCCCAGTTGTCGGAATATCCAATGAAAATTGTGCTATTATTTTATCTGTAAGAAGAAGTCCATCTAAATTAGCCGATTATTAAGCTAAAACTTTCAGAATTTCATAAAATATTGGTTGTGGTGCCTCTGGTATTTATGCAGACGCTCGTAAAATGCTAGCGCATCTTCGTTCAGAATGCGTTGAGTATGAGTACGAATCTAACGAATCTCATCCATTAAAGTCTTTAGTTATTAAACTTTCGAACGAGGCACAACAACGTACTTAGTATGGTGGCTACAGACCATTTGGAGCTTCTTTACTCATTGTAGGAGAGGAAAATGATAAGCCTGCTCTTTTTGTAACAGATCCAAACGCCGAATATTACAAGTTCAAAGCTCACTGCCTTGGAAAGAATTCATAAGCCGCCAACGCGTTCTTATCGCAATACGCCAACGAAATTGCAGGTAAAACTTGCAAAGAGCTGTGTTTCATGGCATTAAGAGCCTTAAAGCAAGCTGGAATCATGGAATTTGAAAGCGCTGCTGTTGAAGTTGGTGTTTTCTAGGCTGGCCAATACAGAAATTTAACTTCTGGTGAAATTGAGGAAATGGTTAAAGAATACCAACAAAGATTCCCAGTTGTAAATGATGACGAAGAAGATAGCTGAGTGTGGATTTTTGTAATTTTTGCAGCATTTATTATAATTAAAAGAATACAATATAAAAAGATAGAATATAATAGAAAATATACAATAAATATTTGTAAACTTTCTTTAATAGAGTTATAATTACCTTGGTTTGGATATATGTGATTGTTATAATATAGGATTGGAAGACTAGTGATTGAATGAAAGTCTGAAAGAATATCGAAGACTTAGCTTAATATTTTATTAAAGTAAAAGACGAAAGTAGAAAAGGAAAACAAATACATATTTAATGTATTTTGAGAAATATCGACTCTACTTAACCTTATCATCAGTACTAAGGCTTCATCTCATAAATCATGACAATCCATAAATCCCCACTTAGTTGCACAAAAATGCAACCATAAACTAATCTCAATATCATACCTCATTTTCTTTTGCTTTTTGAAGAATGACGAGATTTATAGCATGCATAGGTATTGAATTAGTATTATTACATCATGACGAAATTAGTGAAGTGCCTAGGTGTGTCAAGAATCTCATCATGACGTGATAAAATATATATATATATAATATATAAAATATATTTATAGTCACAAAAGAGGCCCTATTGGGTCTTTACTGAGTTGGCATAAATGACGGGCTGGTAGGGCTTTTGAAAAAACTAGAGCGAATTTAAATGAAGTTTTATTGACGTTTAAAATCATTTATTGCATTTTGATGGAGTTTATTTGAGCTACTTTTTTGGTTTTGTTCACAATCCGTTTTTCTATTATTTAAATATTAAAACCTCTTTAACATTTTCAATAGTTCTTTACTGAGCCGTTCAACTTTTGATGAACGACTTTGGTTCCTATTTAGTTCGTTGAGCATTAATTGTTTATCTGATTTATTGCTCATAAATCTGGGATATGATAGAAATGGGTACAAATGTGTACGTATTTTTAAATAGTACATTTTTTGTATTTTGCATAACAAATGTGATATAAACGCGTAATACTTGAAATTAATTATTAAAAAATAAAAATATATTGAATACTTTTGTGAATTAGTATCTTTTATGATGGATTAAATTAAAAAAGATATTGAAAACGAGCTAGATTTATTATAATAAAGAAAACTATGCAAACATTACCTCACTCCAAATGGGCAGACCGTTCACCATCAATTTCGAGGCGTTTTCCAACGCACTCGCTTAGGGCATAAACTCACTGTCAAACACTCAACACCAAGACGACCAAGACCTGTACGAGTCCTTCAAGCAGTACCCGAGGGCCATGCGGGCTCAACTCTGGGAGCAGATGGGCGCGGCTCTGAACAAAACGGCCGTGCAGGTGAAGAACTACTTCTTCAACACTTGGGCCGAGCGTGTGTCCAGAAGAGAGCCGCGGACGAAGAGTTAAGATTTTGAAGTCCAGGAAATCGTGTTCACTCCGTTTTCCAGCCTGTTCGACGAGAGTTTGATGTGAAATATATTTTACCAGAAAGTAATAAGGTGTATGGAGTCATAAATGATATTTAAGAAGTGTAGTATATATATGAATAACAAGAAAGATTCCAAATACCCCACTTCCTGAGATGCGGCTCGGCCAAATCGGTTGCGGAAGGTAAAATCCCCCGGTTCAAAGTGCTGAGCTGCCGTCAAGGATCGGTATGGCTAAGAGCATGCCATCAACAAACCTTCAGGATTGGAAAGCGGCTACCGCTCCATTGCTTCCTTAGAAACGCAGATGGTACGACGCAGGTGGATTCCCGTATAGATCGGCTCGCACGAAGCAGCCGCGTTACGCCCCTGGATGCTTGTACCCGAGTCGTTGGTTGCCTTGGCTGCGGAGGTGCGCCTAACGTACATAGGTGTATCTAAAACTAATGATCATTCGCATGAACTTACAGTTCCTGTACAGAAGACCGAACTAGTATAAACGAAAGTTAAGTGAGTGGGATATATATGAATAACAAGAAAGAAAAATGTTGAAGAATTAAATGAAAAATAACAATAATATTTGCATTAATACTGGAGAACTCATAAATTTAGTCAATATACTATACACTAAATAGTTACATGAAGAATAATGATGTTAAAGAAAGTGAGTCTGGATTGAAAAAGATGGTGGTATTATAATGTAGAGACTAGAAGAATATATAATTTTAGTTTATAAAGCCTAAAAATGTCAATCAACTTGAAATGTTCATTTGATATTTAGTAATTGTTTCTAATAATTTATTATATTAATGCCTGAACGCTGGATTGCAAATATTTGCAGATTTACAAATTCATGAAACCATGTGTTTTAAAATAGTTTTAGCTTTGTGTGAAACCGGATCAGATATGCGGTTATATGCGTAGATAGCTGAAACCAATCAAATCAAATGTAAAGAATATGGAATTAATCACACTAAATCTTTTCCTGTATATTAGAAGTAAATCACCAGTCTCTGAACGTCTCTATTACCCGTTTATGCATTACTGTTCGATTTAATTTTGAGACTGGATTCGTTTATATTCCGGGCAAACCAATTGGTTTTAAATAGCGATTTTGAAAATGTTCTAGATGCTAGAATACCTTCAATGTTTACTTCTCTGTTTCACCTCCAAAAACACATGGGCAGACCCTTCAAAATCAGAGAAAACGAGTTCTCGGAGGCCCTGAGGCAGTTTCTGCGAGACTACACCTAGCTGCTGCTTGACACCGATCTGCAGCTGTACGTCGCCTTCAAAGCCTTTCCGAAGTCGCTCAGACCCCAGCTCTGGCAGCAGCTTGCGGTTTCGCTTGACAAAACTAGCGTCCAGGTGAAGAACTACTTCTTCAACACCTGGGCGGAGCGGATCAACGCCTCCATCACAGACAGCGAGCCGCAGTCGCAGCCCAGCGAGCTGAAAGACCTGCTTGGCAGCTTCCAGCAAGACCAGATTCCGAACAACGTCGTGAACTACTCCGTGCAGAACACGGTCCAAAACATAGAGCAAAAGGTGTTCTTCGCATCCAACAACCAGGCGTTTCGAGAACAGTGCAGTCTGGCCGAGCTCTTCTCGCGTTTCCCGAACCAGAACGAACCGGTTGCTCCAGAGGCGCCTTCCATTCAGAAGTTCATTCCTAAGAAGCCGGAGCCGAAAGAAGAATCTGTTTCAGAGCCGTTTTTCAGTTTGTTCGACGAGTGAAAGTGGAGAAGTAGTGACGTAGAATGTATTTTGGGGAATTTAATCGCTATCCATTTATTAATATGGTAGCGGATCGTGCAGTTTTCATTGAGTATCAAATATAACGTAATAGTAAGCTCTTTATAGTTCTGAACACGAATAATTTTGAATTACTTACTTTAAATTTATTTTACAAGCTTGCTACATGCTTAGCACTTTTCAAGCATTTTTAAGTTACTCACCATTATTCTTCACAATTATGAATGTAGTTACAGTTGGAGTGAAATATATTCATTTACAAACTAACGTTTTAGTAACTTCCAGTTTCCATTTCTCAATTAAAATATGATATCATGATAAAGCATAAAATCACAAAAATAACTTGATCACTTGCGCAAATCAACATTCCTGATGTCCATAATGATACTCTGGAAAGAACTAGCCACATGCTTAAAACACAGCGTTATCTGCATTCACACTACATTCCACATTACCTAAAATTCTTTCAAATCTGGAGCGTCTGAAACTTATATCTAACGGTTTACATCTATTGATTTGCAGTCTATTTGAAACAACATGTGATTTGCAAATCCAAATATTAAGATACCAAATGGTTATATCGTTGGCACAAGATATTACCACATTAGCGTTTCCACTTTACAAACCAATGGGAAGACCGAAGACGATTAGCATTTAAGAGTTCTCCGCCGCACTTTCTAGCTACTTCAGAGTTGTTAATTCACGAGAACTGTCAAGCGATTCAGAGCTGCTTGAAGCGTTTAACGACGTTCAGAAGATAAACAGAACCAGAATCTGGGAAAGTGTTTCCGTCTCGCTCAACAAAACGAAACAGCAAGTCAAGAACTTCTTCTTCAACACGTGGGCGGACAGGTTCGTGGTAAAGGACAACTACAAAGACTTCATCGACTCTGAAGACGAACCTCCAAAACAACCAAAAAAGCTTCTCAGGTTCTAAGACTTCAAGGTACAAAGCAAGTTAAATATCTTGCAAGATGATGAAATAATAGGTTTATTCGACCTCTAGTGATATATATATTCATTTCACTTCCTCGAGACGGCACAAACGAACGACTGTGAGACTTTCGAAAGCAAAACATGGGCTCTCGCACACCAGTGTTTCCACTTTCAAAACGGGCTCAACCCGTCAGTTATGTCCGCTCAGTAAAGACCCAATAGGGCCCTCACTAAGTTGTTAGCGGACCAGTTTCACCTGATTCGCTAACTAACTTTTGAAACTGGTTCTCGCTTCTTTTTCGTTTCTTTTTGCTCGTTATTTCCTTCGGCTTGCACGAGAGGTTGTTCCGTTGTATTGGCATTGCTTGATGATGGTTGCCTTTGATGCATTGGTTTATTAACTTGATTAGGTACCTGGGTTCCTTCTTAGTTTATTTGTTTTTACAAATCCCCAATTTCGGAGTATATTGCCGGTGGTAGATTAGCTATTTCCTAGGGTTTTTCTTCTTAGCTATTTCCAAGGGTTTAGACGCGTTGGTATCTTCCTTAGCTCTCTATTTTTAGATAAACTATTTCTGATATTCAATTTGGAGCTTCTTCTTCTAGGTTTTTGTTAAGATTGGCTTGGTTTCCTATTTTGCGTCAGCTATCGTTTTAATTCATTTTGACCATCTTTTGGCTATGATTTGACAGGCTTTTCTAAGACAGGTTATTTATCCTCTTTCTTTTCCTAAGTTTCCTTTTGAGGGGACTTCGCGCTAGATTGGGGCTTTTTAGTGGTCTTTTGATCTTGTGACTTTTAGACTGGGGGCTTTTCCTCTTTCTCTCTAAATTTATCATGTCTGTGCAAATCGAAGACTCTTGCAGCAAAATATAACACGGTACATCAACATACAGGTAGAATTACTAACTGTTGTAAGTAAGCGACTGAAAACATTATTAAAGCGAATTAAATATATTCATCTGCCACTTACATGTTTTAACAGTTCTTAGAAAGAGAAAATGGAGCTGATCAGTGAAACTGGTAATAATGTTTAAATCAATGTTTTAATCTGAGTAAAATAAGAACTTTGTTAACTAATTACATGTAACTTAGTTTTCCTTTCGTTTTGATAAGATATCTTTGTAAATTGAACTTTAGTGTTTGAAAATAATATTTATATTATTCTACATATCCAAATAAGTTACACATCATTAATTAAAAAGATTTTATTCATTCTTTTTATTTATTCAATTAATTTTTATTTTTTTATTTCTAGTTTCTCACTTGTAAAGTTCCAGGACCCGCTTTGCCCACTCCACCGCCTAAGCACCATTCTAATCTCCCTTCCACTCCCCAAACTCACCGTATTCCTTTCCGCTCCCATACTGGCTCAGAACGAATCCTGGATACGAGAATTTACAGACGAATCTATTCACGTTCCTTTCCGCTCCGTTAATCAGAAAAATGGAGTGACCGTTGAATTCGGTGAAGAATCCGTTAAGTTTTTGTCTCAAAATGTCCGTTTTTACGAACTTGTTTTACTCAAAGAGGATGAACACAGCCGTTTAAAACGGAGTTTGAGGAGCGGAGGTATTACTTTGAAGCGGAGGTAATTGTTTAAGTATTGTTTATTTTTGTTCGTTTGGTTCATTTAATTATGAAGAATTATTTGCCTTTTTGGCCAAACGGAGGCGAAGACGCGTTTGACGGCGGAAACGGCGCTTCTGTTCCTTCGTGAGCGTTAAAGACACTTGACGAACGGCTCTTTACTTGTTCACTTGTTGCTTTTAACTAATTAGTTGAATCATTGGAGTGGAATACACATATAATATTATTATTAATAAAAGTTAAATAAAAGGAATATAAATAACGGGCCCAAAAATTTGTACCATACGGGACTTGAACCCGTAATCTTTCAGTCCGGAGCCGAATGCGATATCCTTTACGCTAATGGTACAAATATATATCTTAAAAAGTTGGCGGGCTTTATATTATATTTTATACTAAAAGTGGACGAATTATTATTGAGTAATATCTTATATTATAAGAAAGATGAATGATAATCTAAAAATCAGCACAGCACAAGAGTAGAAATAGTGAAACATGTTGTTATAACAACAGCAATCACAATAACAAATTACATCTTGTCAGCTTTAAACGTTTTAATGTGATTTTCAACTTAAAACGAGTTTATATAGTAGTCTGAACTCATTTGAAAGTTTTTCATGATCTCATTGCTAAATACTTAGTTAGTACAGTTGAATGTAACGTTATCTTTTGGTATCATTTCAAATAATAAGCCATCTATATTCTACAGCTTTAAAAAATGTTCAGATTATTTCTGCGATCCAAATGTGATTCCTTTGTGGAGATAATCTGGTTTATCGTAGAGCTTACATACAAGTGCACCTTCAGTAAATAATAATTAAAAATGATTATTAGTTAACGGTAATAGAGATTGCAATTCTGAAGTTAAAACATTGTAAGAATCTAATTGGAAGAAATCATTAACAGATTAACTATTTTATATAATATAATCCGTAAATAAAAAATTTTGGTGTGTATTTATAAGTAGAGTAAAATTTTCTGTGATTACAGCATTTCCTTTGCTTTATTAACAAATCAACTAACTAAGGTGGAACCTTTTAGTTGTAAAATCTTCGTCGTTAGGATAATTGTAAATATAATCTTGTATTTCTTTAAGGCACTCAGCCGACAATGTCAAATCAGTGAGAAATATTGACTAATTATTCCGGGCCATTCTACCAACTTACACTCCAAGGCCAAGACAGGTTTTTACAGTCTAGAGCTGGTTGAAAGTGGCATCTGAAAGCAGTAAGACCGCCTCCAAGTTATCTTATTGATTTTAAAATATCTCAATTACTGTTTAACTAGGATTGTCGCAGTCAACAGTGTATTTCTTGTTTGAGTTGAAAATATAGCCGGTTGTTTGCTGAGTACACTAATCGAACGTAAACATAGTATCTGCTGGGTCAACGGAACCTATTAAACTGTATTAATATGTATCAATTTCTCTTATTTAGAGTATTAACCTTATGAATCCATTAATATTTTACATAAAGTGTTTCTAATTGTTGAACATTAGTTTTGTTTTGTTAAATTAGTTAAAGTGAATAATTTGTTCAGGACCAACTTATGCCAAAAAGTATTTGTAATTGAACAGAATTTCAGAATTTTTTGTTAGATACAGTTCTTTTTCGATATCAACAATGTATTGTATTCCGTTTTGGGTTAGAATTTATGAAACTGGTATGGATGAGCAAATCACTCCATAACTGTTGTAAGGCAATACCAATGAGCATATTTGTATGACTTCCTAATTAAACGGGTCGATTGTGTGTGGAATCGCGTAGTATTCATAAGATGAGTCAATTGATTTAAACTAGTGTGATAGATATTAGTCTATTTCTAGTTCCATTCTAATAACTGGAATAACAGTTTCCAAAATGTTTACGAATGAGTTTTTCTTCGGCTCACCAACAACTATTATTTCGAAGTTGTAGACATTCTTGTTGTTCTCGTTGATTTCCGTGTACAGTTTAAGTAGTTCTAAAGCTTAATCAGCAGTTTCAATGTATTCAGAATCCTCTACAATGATGTGCATGAAAGAGCCAGTACATCCGGACCCATTTCCGTACGGTTAGTTCATTTTGTAGATTCTAAACTGCTCATTCGTGTGAATACTCGCGATTGTTTTGTTTATCGCATCGAATACTTGTGATATTTAAATAATTTATTCAGATTCGCTATGTGTGCGCCCGATGAAGTCCAATAACTCATTTTCGATACCAATAGCCCAAGCTTTGTCTCCCATAGTTATATACTAATCTCCATAGCAGCATGCTATTTTCTGCTTGAATTCGGAGAGTTCCTGCACGAAATCAGTGAGTTTAGACTTTTAAAAAGCAATTGAGGTGTTATAATTTGCGCTTTGCTCGTAATTAGCTTTAAAATTTAAATCAACGGGCTGATTAAATGTGTTTTTGTGGATCTTACAAGGATAAATAAACTTAATCCGCGTTCCAAAGAAGTTTAATGTATGTTTATTTATGTTCTCGGACTTAACTCGGTTGGAGGTGAACGGATAAGTTAAAGTGTTCCCGAAATGGTCCAAATACTGAATTGTGGACTGCATCGGAAGGTTCAAATGCGTTTTCTTAAACAAAGACACTAAATCAACATCAGAGCAATTCTAAGAGACGTTAATAAATGTCAAATAATTATCAATATTAACCGGTTGATTGTTATATAGAGGTGATTAGTACGTTGAGGGATTGGTCGCTTGCGCACACAACCGTGAAACGTTGTGACTTAATAAATACTGGTTAAAATACGCGTGGTTCTTTTATATTTCGTTCAACACAGCTGAAATCTTTGAAGAAATCTCAGTAAACACATTCTCTCCCAAATTAACTTATTTTGAATTCAATAATCCACTAGAATCTGAAAACAAAGTTAGTAGCTGTTCGATTTTATTTTCAATTTATAATGCCTGAATATCTATCATTTCGCAGTAAATGCAAACAATTAACATTTCAGGAGTGGTGTTTAACAATTATTTTAAAACATTACTCACGAATTCAATACACTAACATATATATGTAATTTGCATCACCGTTTCAACAGTATATTGCGTAAACAAAATTATTATGTAACATGATATTTTGAATAGAATCTAGCAGTTCGACTCAGATTCATCTCTAAATGTATACAGAGTCAGAAGTTGATATAATATCACTAAACCACGTACATCGATACTCATCACTAAAATAGCATTTATATGAAGAATTGAAATTTCGCACACTACATAATCAAACTTGCATTATTAAGTAGATTTAATTTCAACTTTATTGTTTCATGGCAAATACAAGCGGATAACATCGTGCCCCACTTCATCATGGGGAGACCGTTTTCAATCGACGTAGACCAATTCACTCAGGCGCTCGCCAGCTACTTCAAAGTGACTACCAACAGGGTCTTCGAGACAGAGAGACAGCTGTTCGAGGCCTTCAGCCAGGTGTACAAGATCCACCGCACTCCGATCTGGAACCACGTCGCGCAGCTTCTTGGCAAGTCCAAGCAGCAGGTGAAGAACTTCTACTTCAACACCTGGGCCACCCAGTTCGAGCCAGCGGTTTTCAACGAAAACAAAGATGTCCACTCTTCTTATGAAAGTGCTTCCAAAGACTCTCTTGTTCTAGAAAAGCAGGCTTCCAGCTCTCAAAGACAGGCCCAAGACGACGAGGAATACCTATACATCCAGAGATACCCAGTGAGGCCAATGCTCCTGAAGTTCAGCGACTTTAAAGTGTAGATGAGCGAGAGTATTTTAAGTCAGAGATTTCCGGCTCCCGACACAGACATCTCGTTCATCTCTTTTATCATGTGATTTTCTTTTACTCCATTAATCAATTTTTATCGTTTGCACAAAGTTTGACATTTATAGATATTCACAAATAGTCGAATAAGCACAACATATCATTTAAAATACTATATTTTACCATTCCAACACCAAGTACATAACTGTAACAACGCGAACTAAATTATAATTCTCCACTCCAGCCTCCAATGAAACGCAACACATCCTAGCTGACTCCAAGTCGAAGCCCGCCACTACTTCCGGCTGCAGCATCCACATATATCCCAACAAGGGGGTGAAATTATTCATTTCGAGCGCGTCGGCTCTTCGGCTCAAGCCCTCTCACCGCATTTTGGGAATGGATAGGCAATCCAACTTTAAAGCGCACGAGGCTACAGGAAATTGAATTATATCGTGAGAACTTCCATTATTACAAGGCATCTGAAGCAGTATCATTGAAGTTCATTAGCGACGCTATTAAGAATATGTTTGCTTTTAAGTGAACCGGACGAAACGGCCACATGCGTGAGATGAGCAATCGGTTTTTCTATATTATAGATCATAGTATTTGTTAATATTACTCACACGGTTATTACAAGTCCAAAGTGCCAAACCCTTTTTCTTCAACCCGCGTAGTTTCTCAGCATATGAAACAATGGCACGACTCCAGAAAACTAACAGCGTGTGCTCTTCTATGTCTTCAGACCACTTTTAGCAAAAATAAAGCAGCGACACCAGCGTAAGCCACTCCAGCTACGACCAGCCCATCATCTCCGCAGCGCCTAGTCCTTGTCGTTCACGAACGCATTCGCGTAGTGGTCCGCCCGTTCCTGCATGTTCTCCATCAGTTCGTTGCTGAAGGTCGAGCTCGGACAGTTGAATGTAATATTGTCCTAAGGTATCATTTCAAACAGTTCAGGATATCAATAATAATTAAAATAATAGCAATACAAAAAGAAATGTATTCTCACAATAAATTTTCGTCAAACATGCTGAAGAGCGAAGTGAACGTAAAATCTCCATCGTAACTAATTTAGTCGTCTTCTCTTTGCTCTGCTTACAATCTTTCTACCCAGGTGTTGAAGAAGTAGTTCTTCACTTGAACCGCCGACTTCCCCAGAACTTGGCCTATTTGCTCCCAAAGCTGCACCCGAGTCACTCTGGGCTGCGCCTTGAACACTTTGTACATTTCGTTGTTACTGTGAACCAGCACACCGGACATTAGGTGCAGACTCTGGCTGAGCGCCCTCGAGAACGCGTCGAACTTGATCGTGAATGGCCTTCCCATTTGGAGTGAGTGACGAACACAATTTGGACACAAACTGTTAAAACCCGTGCATCTGGTTGAAAGTATTCAGAATCACAAAGCAATATAAATGCAATATAAATGATGGAAAGATAAGATTTACCATGTAGTTTGAAAGCTGAAATGGATTTTCATCGGTTCAAATTCAGTTGTGATTCTGCTAATTGAAATCTAAATATAAATGGTTGGGACAAAATATTAATTATTCTATGATACATATAACGTATTATGCTTCCAGTATATTATTGATTTTAGCCATTCAAATTTATTTATTAACAACATCACAACAAGGGATAATATACTATATTGTATACATAGTTTGTATATGTACAACGATTCAGTTTACTTAGCTGACAACCTACTCCAATTGAGAATTAAACATTTGAGTAAGTATATATATTAGTATATTGTTGATACGGTTACAGTTTAGTCATTATATATTAGAATATAATCTAATTTCAAATTTGGAGTTATTAGACTACATCTTGCGTTACATAGCGAAAATAGAAGGATGATTCATTTTCTGAAATACTTTCAATAGTATGATTTGAATTTTATGTTTATGCTAAAGTGTACACATTGGTTTACTTTGAAATATCTTCACGCATTTGAAGCACACAGCCGTGTCCCATGGTTTAGACTTCAGAGAAGATAGTGTGAAATTTACATGAAATCACAAATGTTACCATTTCGTCTCCAAAACTGCCCATTATCTTCATACATTAGTTTCAACAACATCAAAAAGATACAAAATGATACTTTGTAAATACGTTCATTAATTATAAACGAGTTAGAAATGTGCTGCATTTACCGCTGTATGCACTCGAGTAAGTACTCCACCCCGCTTCACAAACCAAAATGGGCAGACCCTTCACCATCCAACACGAGCAGTTCTCCGACGCCATGCAGCAGTACCTCCAGCACTACTACATGAGTGTGCTGAGCTCCAACCAAGAAATCTACCAGGCCTTCCTGAAGTACCCGAAAGCCAGCAGACCGCAGCTCTGGGAGCAGATGGCCGTCACCCTGGCCAGGTCTTCCGTCCAGGTCAAGAACTACTTCTTCAACACCTGGGTGGAGAGACTCGGTGGAGAGACCAAGCCGGCCAAGAAGCAGGTTTCCAGAAGCGAAGAGAGCAGGTCCAAAAGTAGCGAAACCCCGGCTTTCGTCCCGTTTGAGTTCGAGTTCGCCCCTGTGTTTAGTATTTTCGATTGATAAGTGATCCGTAGTTTTTGGTGTTTATGAGATATATGAAAAGTAACTAATTGTGGATTTAAATATAGAATTCTCACACCTGCGCATTATACGAGATAATCAGAAAGTAATAGAATAATCCAACATGGGACAGAAAATCAGATGATATCAGTTACATATATAAATACTTCTGTTGATCAATTATGAAATAATAAAATTGAATAACACAGTAGCACACTGACAGCCACACGGACTATAAAGCGCACGACTCCATCACGTACGCGCCATTTATAGCTTTTCAATCGTTGAAGCGTGAAATGCATTTTACCCTCAAATATCACCGCTGGTAAATATTTCACTCCAATGAAGTGTTCGCACACGACGACGAAGAACCTGGCCAAGGTCAGCTACATCTCGGTCCTTTTGCTGTGCCTCGCGATTTCGTGCACGTTCTTCGCGGACTTCCAGACCCTGGGCGTCAACGTGGTGCTGCCGGCAGTCACGATGGACCCGATCCAGGTTTCGGAGGTGCGGAAGGTGCCACTGAAGGGCAAGCTGTTCCGGATGACCTACTTCCAGAGCTCGGAGCTGGTGGTGTTCTCCGGCTCGAACCCGCGGATGCAGCGGACCTGCGCCGGATACTTCAAGGCCCAGAACAGCGTCCAGAGCAGCTTCCTGGGCTACCACGTGGTCCAGCCGAGCGCCTTCAAGGACACCGTGCTGGCGGACTTGAACGTCTCGTGCGTGCCCATGAACAACGACCTGAACTGGACCGACTTCCAAAAACTGGGCGCGTTCTTCGCCATCGCGACTCTGGTGGAGGTGGTGGTCTTGATTCTGGCGGCCAGCCTGATATGCGTGCGGCAGGAGTCCTGGTGCAGGTGCCGCAACCAAGACGGAATCGTGTACAACGTGTGCTGCTGAGCGAAACGGCGTCGAAAGTGAGATATTAGTTTGGTCTTGGGCTTTGACATTAATACTGGAATCTAAATTTTGATAACTAAAGTTATCTTTGAATATCTCATGCGGACTAAATCTTGGTATCTTAGCTAGAATACTACTACAGTCGATCGTGAAGACAAAGCTGTAGAATGTTCTAAGTCTCACGGTGTCGAATGCGGGACGACATGGAATTATATCAGCGCTGACACGATACCATTCCATATCAATTAGCTAACTCGAGTTTAGTGTAATATTTTTAGTTTCAAACGTGTTTTACTATTCCACCAAACGGATACCGGAGAGTTGTACAGCAGCTGTGTTTTACTCCACACCACAGATGGCGAGACCCTTCACGATTTCGATGCAGGCCTTCTCCGCCGCGCTCCAGGCGTATTTCCTGTATGCCACCGGAAAGAAGCACGTAACCGACGAAGAGCTGTTCGAGGCCTTCCAGGCCGTCTACAAAGCTAACAGAACGGCAATCTGGGAGTTCGTGGGCCAGCAGCTGGGGAAGACGAAGATTCAGGTCAAGAACTACTTCTTCAACACCTGGGCCGAGCAGTTCTACAAGGCCGGCGGCAAAATGAGACTGACTCAGCTGGACCAGATATTTCTCAGACAAGATTCAGATTTAACCTAAGATAAAGCCGATCCGGAGATCAAATTCGAATGCCAGCAGATCGCGGAAGACTACCTGCACGCGGAGTCGATTCTAACTGTGCTTCAGAACCTGGCTCAAAACAGCAAAGAAGCTTCGTCTGAAGTGGTGGCCCAGAACGGTAACAAACTGCCGTTGAGCAAGTTGATAAACAAAGAGCAGGTTTCGGGTTTCATGTCGGGGCTTCCGGCGTACTCCCAAGTTCTGCTGGTATTTCCGAACGCTGGTTTTGACAAATCGCTTTTTGAAGTTTTTGAAGCCCTAATAACATTTCGCCTTGTGGTGACCAGCGTGAGCTTGGACGGGTCTGACAACGCCGCGAAGACTTTGGAGACGCTCTTAGAAAAGAGCAAACCAGAACTTATTGTGCTGGACGAGGCCGCTCTAGGCGATTTAGAGTTAGCTAGTGCGTTGGAGTCCTTCCAGATCCAGATTGCGACCTTCTAGGCGCTTATGGACAAATGATTTCTTGAAACTCGGGTGGAGATAACGAAAAGATGAAATGAGAGTTTTGACTCTAATTCATAAACGCAAATGTGTACACATTTAAGATATATTTGGATAATACAATAGAAATTGTTCTTCATTCTCATAGAACGTCGTGCACGATTTATATTGTAATTATTTTCAGTCAGATACAATATCATTTATATAATTATAAAACAATAGTTATGTTGCAGCTGAGTTTTCAACTATTTTACAAATATAATAAATCACTTCAACATGTATCTAAATATCCAAATTAACTAATTTGGTGCACAATGCAAAATTATTATGTAACATGATATTTTGAATAGAATCTAGCAGTTCGACTCAGATTCATCTCTAAATGTATACAGAGTCAGAAGTTGATATAATATCACTAAACCACGTACATCGATACTCATCACTAAAATAGCATTTATAACAGTAATATTTTTTAACTTTTTTTGGAATCTTGGAGTGAAAATTTATTATTGTCACGCATTACGTACCCTTCGAAATATTAAAGTAAAATAATTTCATTTTTTATCTTCCCCACATCTTTAACATTTTTTGATTTTTTGGTCTTTTTATTCTTTAATTTATAACTGTAAGCAGCCGGAAATAGATTTAATCAATTTTAGTTATAACTTTCTAATTGCATTCGTCTGATAGCTATAACAATATTTATTTGAGAGATAATACTAATTTTAATTAAATGTTGAATTTTAAGGCATATTTTTATGTTTGAATCGTAGTATATTATCAAAGCTCAGTCTGCGGTACTTCGAACTTTTTGTCAGTCTCATGTGGAAATATATTATTTTCGTATGATTTAAAATTCTGACGAAATAATCTTTTCAGGTCATATAAATATTGAAAATAACCTAAATATATATTATTAAGCAAATAGCTTTATTTCTCATTAAAATCTTCTTCACTCAGTATATATGTCAAATAATAATGATAACGATTGTACGGCTTCTTATTACCGAATTATTTATCTTATCCTCAAATTTCGTTGTATTAATAAATGCTTGAGTTAATATGGAAAACACAAATAATCATCACTGTTATTAATATCAAGGAGCACATAAAACAATAAAGATAATAATCTTGAAATCTGTATTTATTTGTAAATTTTGAAAATTACTTTAAACACTACTTCTTGATGTATTCTGATTAAACCTGATATTTGCGTATATAACAACACCGGTACTTTATATTTAACGTATAATTTAGAATTAAGTTAAATTAAGAAAACTACATAATTAGTTAAATTGTATTATTTAACAAAGCACTAACGAATAGCTTTATATGACAAAAGATACCGTATTTATTAATGTTCAGTTGTTACTAATTAGTTCATGATATCGTGGCTGATATCCGCTTTGTTATGTTTAATAACCAGTATTCATATTATAGTTGGGAGAGTTAAGTAAAACTCACCGTCAATATTTAGTTCAGATATCATAGTATAATATGTTATTACCACTGACTTTAGAGTTACAAATTTCAGTATGAAATATTTCTCCATATTCTATTCGATCATATTTCGATGTTTCATAGCTTATAAAGTAACAAGAAGTGGTAACATAACTTAAATTAAATAATGAGTTATTATCGATATAATAACAAATAATATTCTGTTAAAGACAACCAAACTTTCGCAGTTATTTGTTATAACGTTTGAGTTAAAAAGCTGTGTTTAATAATTTCTAAATTACTTTGAAATGACTAAGTTTACTGATATTTATGAATAATTATAAGCTATAATCAGCAATTATTAGTTTAATATCCATTTAGGTAATCTTGTTAATTCATAAGCTACATAAAATTCTGAATCTTTGAATACCTAATAAATTTGGGAAGCTTGGAAAACAACTAAGCTTAAACAAGTAGATTTGTTATTTAAACTTTGCCACTGCATTTTAAACTCCTCAGCTTATTCTATTAAAAATTTCATATAATTCTATTTTGAGTTTTTGTATTCTTTGGAATAAATTTAATAACTCCAGACATGGTATGCTAACTATGAAATATTCAGCTGATCTCCACAATTTAATCTGAAGTACCGCAAACTCTCATCGATTATTTAATATTGAACTCCAAATTCGCTTCTTTAGTTCATTCACCACAGAAATTTAGAAACAGGTGGAACTTTAGGAACGGTCGAGGCATCAAATAGCACAGATTATTAACAAGTATAAGGTTAACGAATTTCCCTCGAATATAGGTAATTAGTCAATTAGCAATCGAAATTAGCAATGCTCCATTTGTAAATTAATATTTTGTCGAAACTGCTTGTGTTAAACTCGATTTAAATAATTTCACGAAGAAATGTTTATTGGATAAGGTGTATCTGCCAGAGTTTCGAAGAAATAGAAGTAGCTAAGACTCATAAAATTTTGGAGTGTGATACATAATTTAAATAAAATTTTACTAAAGTATTTGCGGTCAATGAAATATAATCAAATACAAATAGTTACAACCCTTCTTCTTGTCTCGTTCCAAAAACGATTACTGTCATTTATATGAAGAATTGAAATTTCGCACACTACATAATCAAACTTGCATTATTAAGTAGATTTAATTTCAACTTTATTGTTTCATGGCAAATACAAGCGGATAACATCGTGCCCCACTTCATCATGGGGAGACCGTTTTCAATCGACGTAGACCAATTCACTCAGGCGCTCGCCAGCTACTTCAAAGTGACTACCAACAGGGTCTTCGAGACAGAGAGACAGCTGTTCGAGGCCTTCAGCCAGGTGTACAAGATCCACTGCACTCCGATCTGGAACCACGTCGCGCAGCTTCTTGGCAAGTCCAAGCAGCAGGTGAAGAACTTCTACTTCAACACCTGGGCCACCCAGTTCGAGCCAGCGGCTTTCAACGAAAACAAAGATGTCCACTCTTCTTATGAAAGTGCTTCCAAAGACTCTCTTGTTCTAGAAAAGCAGGCTTCCAGCTCTCAAAGACAGGCCCAAGACGACGAGGAATACCTATACATCCAGAGATACCCAGTGAGGCCAATGCTCCTGAAGTTCAGCGACTTTAAAGTGTAGATGAGCGAGAGTATTTTAAGTCAGAGATTTCCGGCTCCCGACACAGACATCTCGTTCATCTCTTTTATCATGTGATTTTCTTTTACTCCATTAATCAATTTTTATCGTTTGCACAAAGTTTGACATTTATAGATATTCACAAATAGTCGAATAAGCACAACATATCATTTAAAAGACTATATTTTACCATTCCAACACCAAGTACATAACTGTAACAACGCGAACTAAATTATAATTCTCCACTCCAGCCTCCAATGAAACGCAACACATCCTAGCTGACTCCAAGTCGAAGCCCGCCACTACTTCCGGCTGCAGCATCCACATATATCCCAACAAGGGGGTGAAATTATTCATTTCGAGCGCGTCGGCTCTTCGGCTCAAGCCCTCTCACCGCATTCTGGGAATGGATAGGCAATCCAACTTTAAAGCGCTCGAGGCTACGGGAAATTGAATTATATCGTGAGAACTTCCATTATTACAAGGCATCTGAAGCAGTATCATTGAAGTTCATTAGCGACGCTATTAAGAATATGTTTGCTTTTAAGTGAACCGGACGAAACGGCCACATGCGTGAGATGAGCAATCGGTTTTTCTATATTATAGATCATAGTATTTGTTAATATTACTCACACGGTTATTACAAGTCCAAAGTGCCAAACCCTTTTTCTTCAACCCGCGTAGTTTCTCAGCATATGAAACAATGGCACGACTCCAGAATACTAACGGTCTATGCTATTCTATGACCACAGTATGAATATTTTGACCATCGTCCAGGATAGATCATTGGAATTATATGACTATATTGAGTATTTATATTTACTAAATTACTTAACTATACATTACCGTTGATGTAATTCAGATCTCATTTGTAATTCAAATTGCAACAATTTATTTATCTAAATTATAGATTACGGGTATGTATTTTAATGTACTATTCACTTGAATTATTTATACCCAATATATTCATAATTTAATGTATATACGTCAGTAGTGTGTATTATATTTGTGTCAACGTACATTAACATTAAAAAATCTTTTTGTGGTCACTTATTACCTTATTTATATTCTGCATTACTTTTATATAATTTCATTCCTTGTACTATTTTGAGTATTCACCAATACATTACCTATTTAAAAACATTTATTATTATCACATTTATCTCTTTCAATATTTAAAAGTATCATTTTTCATCTTTCCAAATCTCACTCCAAATGCATGCACAAGCTAGTTAGTACACAAAATGGGAGCACAGCGACGAACTTAAACTGAAATAAGCGGTTGAAAAATACGGAAACAACTGGGACGCGATTCATAAATTTGTTTTTCCAGAGAGAGGGGCCATTTGCCTGAAGAACAAATACTACACGAAAATTCACCAGAACAAGGCGTTCGAAAACACAAACGAACTGAACAAAAGCGAATAAATGGTCATGGACTTCGTTCGCCAAATTTTAGAGACACAATAAAATGAGTGAATAGAAAGATAATTATATTTTGTTCTGAGTGAAAGTTTTGAATAGAAACAGATCAGGTTAAATAACAGATTGAAGAAATAAAAGAAATCTAAAATAGTTAAAATTTAGCTGAATATGAAACTTTTAATAAGACTTTTAATAAGACTAATTTCATATAAGAATTTATTATGTAATGGATTACATATATTATCACAATAAATTTTCGTCAAACAAGCTGAAGAGCGAAGTGAACGTAAAATCTCCATCGTAACTAATTTAGTCGTCTTCTCTTTGCTCTGCTTACAATCTTTCCACCCAGGTGTTGAAGAAGTAGTTCTTCACTTGAACCGCCGACTTCCCCAGAACTTGGCCTATTTGCTCCCAAAGCTGCACCCGAGTCACTCTGGGCTGCGCCTTGAACACTTTGTACATCTCCTTGTTACTGTGAACCAGCACACCGGACATTAGGTGCAGACTCTGGCTGAGCGCCCTCGAGAACGCGTCGAACTTGATCGTGAATGGCCTTCCCATTTGGAGTGAGTGACGAATGAAGGCTTAACACCATATATATAAACAGCGTATCTAGTTAAAAGTTATTAAATTATATGTATAATATATCGGCTCACTATGTATAATAGTATACAAGTTTGATTCGGTAGATAGTTCATATATACAACGATTCGGTTTACTTTGCTTATATCTTACCACAATCATCAAGATAAATATTAAACACTTCGCTAGAGTATATGTATTAGTATACAAGAATTGTTATCCAAATTTCAAATTTGGAGTTATTAGACTACATCTTGCGTTACATAGCGAAAATAGAAGGATGATTCATTTTCTGAAATACTTTCAATAGTACGATTTGAATTTTACGTCTAAAGTTTACACATTGGTTTACTTTGAAATATCTTACCACATTTGAAGCACACAGCCGTGTCCCATGGTTTAGACTTCAAAGAAGATAGTGTGAAATTTACATGAAATCACAAATGTTACCATTTCGTCTCCAAAACTGCCCATTATCTTCATACATTAGTTTCAACAACATCAAAAAGATACAAAATGATAGTTTGTAAATACGTTCATTAATTATAAACGAGTTGCAAATGTGCTGCATTTACCGCTGTATACACTCGAGTAAGTACTCTACCCCGCTTCACAAACCGAAATGGGCAGACCCTTCACCATCCAACACGAGCAGTTCTCCGACGCCATGCAGCAGTACCTCCAGCACTACTACATGAGTGTGCTGAACTCCAACCAAGAAATCTACCAGGCCTTCCTGAAGTTCCCGAAAGCCAGCAGACCGCAGCTCTGGGAGCAGATGGCCGTCACCCTGGCCAGGTCTTCCGTCCAGGTCAAGAACTACTTCTTCAACACCTGGGTGGAGAGACTCGGTGGAGAGACCAAGCCGGCCAAGAAGCAGGTTTCCAGAAGCGAAGAGAGCAGGTCCAAAAGTAGCGAAACCCCGGCTTTCGTCCCGTTTGAGTTCGAGTTCGCTCCTGTGTTTAGTATTTTCGATTGATAAGTGATCCGTAGTTTTTGGTGTTTATGAGATATATGAAAAGTAACTATATTTGGATTTAAATATAGAATTCTCACACCTGCGCATTATACGAGATAATCAGAAAGTAATAGAATAATCCAACATGGGACAGAAAATCAGATGATATCAGTTACATATATAAATACTTCTGTTGATCAATTATGAAATAATAAAATTGAATAACACAGTAGCACACTGACAGCCACACGGACTATAAAGCGCACGACTCCATCACGTACGCGCCATTTATAGCTTTTCAATCATTGAAGCGTGAAATGCATTTTACCCTCAAATATCACCGCTGGTAAATATTTCACTCCAATGAAGTGTTCGCACACGACGACGAAGAACCTGGCCAAGGTCAGCTACATCTCGGCCCTTTTGCTGTGCCTCGCGATTTCGTGCACGTTCTTCGCGGACTTCCAGACCCTGGGCGTCAACGTGGTGCTGCCGGCAGTCACGATGGACCCGATCCAGGTTTCGGAGGTGCGGAAGGTGCCGCTGAAGGGCAAGCTGTTCCGAATGACCTACTTCCAGAGCTCGGAGCTGGTGGTGTTCTCCGGCTCGAACCCGCGGATGCAGCGGACCTGCGCCGGATACTTCAAGGCCCAGAACAGCGTCCAGAGCAGCTTCCTGGGCTACCACGTGGTCCAGCCGAGCGCCTTCAAGGACACCGTGCTGGCGGACTTGAACGTCTCGTGCGTGCCCATGAACAACGACCTGAACTGGACCGACTTCCAAAAACTGGGCGCGTTCTTCGCCATCGCGACTCTGGTGGAGGTGGTGGTCTTGATTCTGGCGGCCAGCCTGATATGCGTGCGGCAGGAGTCCTGGTGCAGGTGCCGCAACCAAGACGGAATCGTGTACAACGTGTGCTGCTGAGCGAAATGGCGTCGAAAGTGAGATATTAGTTTGGTCTTGGGCTTTGGCGATATTACTGGAATGTTTAAATTTTGATAACTAAAGTTATCTTTGAATATCTTCATGCGGACTATATCTTGGTATCTTAGCTAGAATAATAGTACAGTCGATCGTGAAGACAAAGCTGTAGAATATTCTAAGTCTCGCTGTGGCGAATGCGGGACGACATGGAATTATATCAGCGCTGACACAATACCATTCCATGCCAATTAGCTAACTCGAATTTAGTGTAATATTTTTAGTTTCAAACGTGTTTTACTATTCCACCAAACGGATACCGGAGAGTTGTACAGCAGCTGTGTTTTACTCCACACCACAGATGGCGAGACCCTTCACGATTTCGATGCAGGCCTTCTCCGCTGCGCTCCAGGCGTATTTCCTGTATGCCACCGGAAAGAAGCACGTAACCGACGAAGAGCTGTTCGAGGCCTTCCAGGCCGTCTACAAGGCCAACAGAACGGCCATCTGGGAGTTCGTGGGCCAGCAGCTGGGGAAGACGAAGATTCAGGTCAAGAACTACTTCTTCAACACCTGGGCCGAGCAGTTCTACAAGGCCGGCGGCTAAACGAGGCTGACTCAGCTGGACCAGATATTTCTCAGACAAGATTCAGATTTAACCTAAGATAAAGCCGATCCGGAGATCAAATTCGAATGCCGGCAGATCGCGGAAGACTACCTGCACGCGGAGTCGATTCTAACTGTGCTTCAGAACCTGGCTCAAAACAGCAAAGAAGCTTCGTCTGAAGTGGTGGCCCAGAACGGTAACAAACTGCCGTTGAGCAAGTTGATAAACAAAGAGCAGGTTTCGGGTTTCATGTCGGGGCTTCCGGCGTACTCCCAAGTTCTGCTGGTATTTCCGAGCGCTGGTTTTGACAAATCGCTTTTTGAAGTGCTTGAAGCACTAATAACATTTCGCCTGGTGGTGACCAGCGTGAGCTTGGACGGGTCTGACAACGCCGCGAAGACCTTGGAGACGCTCTTGGAGAGGATCAAACCAGAACTTATTGTGCTGGACGAGGCGGCACTTGGCGATTTAGAGTTAGCTGGTGCGTTGGAGTCCTTCCAGATCCAGATCGCGACCTTCTAGGCGCTTATGGACAAATGATTTCTTGAAACTCGGGTGGAGATAACGAAAAGATAAAATGAGAGTTTTGACTCTAATTCATAAACGCAAATGTGTACACATTTAAGATATATTTGGATAATAAAATAGAAATTGTTCTTCATTCTCATATTGAACAAAACGAAATTAAGTTTAATTAATTTCATTAAGATACATGTCATATGTTTGTAATATAATAAGTTTTGTAATATACTAAGTTCGAATCTCTGGATAGTCATGATTTATGACTGATAGATTAAATTGAGCCTTAGTGTTGTTGATACGGTTAAGTCTCATTTATACAAGGATATATTATTATATATATAACAATGAGAATAATACCTTTTAATTTTGGTATATCATTCTTATTGTATCTATATATCTTGTATCTATATATCTTTATCAATTCACAAAATAGAATGATAATGTAATTATTAAATTGTTAAAATTCATATACACTCAAATATATTATAATAACTCAATATAATAACAATTTTATAGTCATAAATATTACACAACATAAAATATTTTTTTATGTAACTTAAATAAATATTAGCGTACATTCACGTTGAGTGCAAGGGTGTTCATTATAAAGTTAGTAGTATCAAGTAAAGAATTCTGATTTCAATTTTTGAAAATCTATATCCGTTTGTATTGTCAATTCGATTAATTTGATAGTATTTATATAAATACAAAAAAGTAAAAATCTCACACTTCATCATGGGCCGACCATTTTCGATTGAGGTTAACAAATTCGCATAGGCACTCTCCAGCTACTTTTGGGTATAAAATAAAATGATGTTCCAAACAGAATAATAGTTGTTCAAGACTTTTAGTGAAGTAAGCAAAATTAATCGCACTCCTATTTGGAACCACATCGCATATCTCCTGGGCAAGTCTAAATAGTAAGTGAAGAACTTTTACTTCAATACTTGGTCAGAATAGTTTTAAATGAGAACTAACAATAGTGTTTCAACGCTATCATCACATGACGTCCAATATTATAAGTATATATCAGTACAATAGCAAATTGATTAGCTTAAAAAGTTCAACGATTTCAAAGTTTCGTGTGACAGCTTTAAAGATGAAACTGATGTTTTTGCAAATACAACTTTCTTGATGTGATTTTGTTTTAAAAAATTGCATATTTGTAGATCATTTTTCACTTCAAATGTAGGTCAACCGTTTGAACATAGTGGTTGCTGGTCGTATGAATGCGGGTAAGTCTACGTTTACGAATGCGTTGACTTAGAATTCTACTTCTATTGTGGATGCGACACCGGGAACGACTGCGGATGCGAAAGTGACTTTGATGGAGATTCACGGCCTGGGCGCGTGTAGAATTTTTGACACGGCTGGTATTGACGAACTGGGCCAGCTTGGTCTGAAGAAGCGCAAGAAGACGTTGAAGCTCATTTAGCAGGCTGATATTGTCGTTTTAGTAAATTCTGAGGTGTCCGATGAGTACAAATACCAGCTGATCATAAACGAATACGCCCGTCAATTATAATCTAACAATTCACTAGCAGATGCTTCAATTTACGCGTTACAAGCAGAGGAGCAAATAAAATAGTTCTGCGTGAAGAAGAACAAATAATTCATTGAAATCTTCAACGACAAAAACGCAAACGGAATTATTAACAAACTGTCCTCAATGTCCCACCCCAGGTTCAGAACGAACGTTCAAAAAACTGATGCACACGACCTAGCCCAGATAATAAAAGATAACACAGTACTTGGGAGTGAAAATGGAGCGGAAGTACTACCAAAATTCATCGTTGATTTGAAGCAGAATGAGAACGTGCTGCTGATAATTCCACTTGATAAGCAGAGCCCGAAACTAAGACTGCTCAGACCACAAGAATAAACTATTGAAGCCTTGCTGAGCCACAAACTCACACCAATATGCTTCAGGCTGGATCTGGACGCCGCAAGAGGTAAAAACGGCTTGACGGCGCAATAAATCGAACTCGCTGCACTCAATGACATCGTAGATAAAAATAAACCAGCAGCCACTATAACTGACTCATAAGCTATGGATATAATTAAAAATCTGAAAACACCACTCACCACATTCTCTGTTATGCAAATGCACCTTCTACTAGGACAAAACCTGTTCAAATACACAAACGAATCCATAAAAGCACTCGAAACACTCAAAAACAAAAATTAACCCAAAATACTCATTAGTGAAGCATGTTAACATGATAGAATAACATAAAATTGCGATGATATCGGTACGAAACAAATTCCAGGATACCTGAACAAAATGTTCAAAAACCCTCAAATCATCTACAGCTTCGGAAAAGACGACGAACTTATGGACAACGAATTTGACCTCGTCATTCACTGTGGAGGCTGCATGATTAGCACGCAACACATGCAAAGCAGAGTTGGTGGATTCAAAGATAAAAACATACCAGTTGTAAGCTACGGCACATTTTTAAGCTATGCCACCGGTGGAATGAACGCTGTTAAAAGAGTTCTTGACGTTTGGTGATTTAACTGAAAAACTTTATATTTAGTTATGAAGTATATAAACATAATAGTTATGTCATATAACTGAAATTATTGCTTCAGCGAAATTAGTTTCTTTGAGGCGTGGATCCATAATATTATAATTATTTTTTCTCTATCAAGTTTATACCGGATCTCGTTTTAAAGTGCTTCAAAGTGCTTGAAATTGTTTGAAATATAGGACATTGCAAGAAATGAAGTCTTTTAGATATTTCGAGTGGAATGAATAAATAAAACATCGTACTGTTTATTTATATTTTAGTTATAAAGTAAATTTGAATATGTGTAAATAAAAATATGAGTATACTACATTAAGTTATCTTTATTCATAATTTTGTTACTAATTATAAACTTCTAATAGTAAATACCATTTTTAATATATTAACACTAAAAAGTGATAGATTCTATAATCAATACTTAACATAACTTCAACAATATATTAATCAACCCACTTTAAAAATGCTGATATATATAAATAGTGCGTTAGCCTTAACATTAATTGATAAAAAGACGCAAATAGATACTAAGTTACAAAATTTACTTCACATTCTCGATTAAAATAAGGCTAGCGAATTTATATAGACTATAGCGCAAGACTTTGGAAGTTCAGAATTTATTAAAACTTCTAAAAATGTGCTGAATATAATTAAAAACATCAATTAGTCGCATGCACTATTTTAAAAGGCCATACAGGACTAGAATATGAGTAAAATATGCACAAACTACGTTTAAGTTGACACAACATTAAGCGCTTCATACAATTCAAGTAAAGTGAACACTGATAATTACTCGCCGATGCTGTAGGTAACTGATAAGTGCAGCAGTGCTGATATAAATACGATCTTCAAGCAAACTGAACATATAGTTAATTTAAACGCGAAGTCAACCATATAGTACTACGAACTGAGCACTTTGAACACTCTAACGTACCCGTACATATCTTAAAAATTAAATAGCACGAGCCCAAACAAAATATTCCTCAACTTTTACGGGAACGCGATCAAGTTCATTTACCCGTGCAAAAGTGACGTTTTAATGAACGAACCGCTGGATTTCAACTTTCAATTCAATAATGAGCAATAAATTAACTACAATAAAACGAAGTAAATAGTTGAGAGCGATCTGAGCCTGTTCGTAAAGGAACTCTCGGAATACAAATCAAAATCGGCCTCGTGCTACGGATACACATACTAGACCCTGGGCGAAAAATTGTAGTGGGCAAATAATATTGATAATCTGGTGCTTGATTTTATTTACAATACCTATGACGAAAACTCAAAAACTGTTTCAATTTTAGAGCTGCTGTAAGCGATTAACGTTACCATTAACTAAGTTCAACACAATGAAAAACTAAGACTGTTCAAATAAAACAAACCAATCGGCCAAGAAGTAAATTCCTCCTCCAAACTTCAAGTATTTATAAAAAATTAAGAATTCTCAGAAAGCTTCGATGACGCCATCCAAAAAATGAAACAATTCAAAGACATAAATCACGTTCAACTCAATAAACTGAACATCGAATTAGTATTCTTCGGCTAATAAAATAGAAACTCAGTTTCACAACTATTTAAAAGAATTATATTTAATACAGCAGTTTCAAACCTAGATGTTAAATAGTATATCAATGACTAAATGTCAAAAGTCCCACTAAGTAACTCGTACGATGTAATAGCGAATGCACTTGACGTTTTTGACTAACGTTGCCTACAATTCTGTAATGTAATAAATATTGAAAATCAAGTTGTTGGAATAGTTTGCACATCAGTGCCGATGCAAAACTTATTTCCTTCTTGTTTGGAATCTCTAATTGTCGATACATCCAAAGAAATCTTGCTAGCATCAAGCATTGATAAATATTTTAGTTACAAATACTTTTTATCTCAAATAGCGCCTCAACACTACATTCATATAAATTAGTATCAAAGAAGCAAAATTTTATTGGGGACAAAAACATATTACATAGAAAATATTGATAAATTCTTACGTTTGATTTTAATAGTAAAACCTGATGATCGAAATTAGTACTAACTTGTGTAAGATTTGCAAATAACGCCATAACCAATAATTTTCTAAGAATGCGTTTAATCATATTAAAATACTGTTGTTTTAAAGTAGTTTAAATACAAAGTTGAGTGCTCGAAGTAGTAAGAAATAGTAGATATAGTAAAAAATGATTAATAAGCTAATTTGGAGCTATCATTCATCCTCTAAGATGTTTCTATTTAGTAGTTACAAGCGGCAAAAGCTTATCTGGGTTCTGGGGTGGTTGTGGGTCGAATGACGAAGAACAACCATTCATCTTTTATTTCTGACTTTGCTTTATATGAATCGTGTTGGAATTAAATTCAGTCTGCTATATATTCATATTAGAACGAAGAAGATTATACTCTTAGTAAGTTTCACTTGGGCGAGATCCTTTGTTTTTACGAGGAAAACAGTGTTATAATTCAGAATAATTTCACTCTTTTGATATATCTCCACTCCAACTATCTGGCAACCGATTTTATTTTGTCAAAAGATATTTTCGACTTGAGTAATCTGTTTAACATTTTGAGCCCGGATTTAGCTTCAGTGAATCCTTTGGCTGATAATGATTTGAATTCTTTGTTCGAATCTGGTGCTTTGCTCTGTAAACTTTTAGATAAAGAATTTGGAATGGTTAAGAAACCAGTTTTTAGCTCAATAGCTGCTACAGTATAATTTATGCACTTAAATTATTTGAACGGAATCATTTTTGGAGTGGAAGGTAATAGCAAAGTAAAATTTAACTGTTCTAGTCAGGTTTTTAATAGCGAGATAATGAAAAACAGCCAGGAAAGGGCGGACTACTTCATAAACGCGTTTCAAACAGATAAAACAGCGGTTTAGATTGTCGACCGCTCAAAATAATACTTAATAGTTATTGTCTCGTGTTTAATAGCGGTTTTTGCATTTGCTGGGCTTAAGTATGTTTGATGCTGAAATGAAGCCATTTAGTACAAAATGCTCTTAATTATTATTGACTATCTTCATAACACAACAAAACAACCCAGAAAATCAAATATAAAAGTATTTAAAATATAGATATTTAAACAACTAAACAAATAAATACGCAAACACAAAAATTTACTGATTTAACATCATTATAATTAAATTCCACTCCAAACGATTCTAATATATTTGACATTACAAGATATCTAAGATGAAAAACAACTAGTTGACGGATTTCTTGATCAAATCAATCAAGTCTTCATTAATGATGGCCTAGATAGCTTTGTTCAAAAAGATACACTCAAAAATAACGAAGAAGTGTTTAATAATGTTTCTTCGGCGATCAAAAATTTAATAAGCACGACTAAAATAGCACATCAAAAATTTAATCAATATATCATAGATAACAATATATCCTAAATTTGTACGCAAACAAACATACCAGAAACAACATAATCTTCAGAATACAATAATTAAGCTATTAATTCTGATAACTACATTGCATCCATAGATAGATCAAAAAATTGTTAAACTATTGATTTGATATAACTATTTAAGAATATAACTAACAACTTGAAATAAAAATCAATAATTTAATTTTTAGAGAGTTCTGGTAACACTATTACATATCCATATACATCAAATTAATTAACCGACACAAACTATAATTAAAATATTCTAAATTTTTATGGCAGTAGAATTAAATTTATCTATCCATGCAAATCATTTAATTCTGTAAATCAAGCGTTTGATTTTAACTTTTAACAAAATAATGAACAGAAAATAAATCACAATATAACAGATAAATTTTAATATACAAAACTATTTGATTTTATAAATTAATTATCAAGTTACAAACAGAAAAATGCTGCATGTTATGGTGATTAGTATATTTCTATGAGCGATAAATATTGGTCCATTGGAGTAGATAATGAGCTGTAAGATTTTATAGGGAAAACTTATAGTAATGAATCTAAAAATATAAAAATATCATAATTATTTAATGCGATTAATAAAACCATTGCATCAATTCATCATAACTTACAACTTAGGATTTATAAACAAAATAAACCGTATGGAGCAGGAAATGATAGAACAAGCTCGAAAATGTAAATATTTATTTAAGATGCCGATTATATAGAGACATCGGATTATGCGTTGGAGTTAATTAAATAGTATACAGAAATTACCAAAGAAAATCAAATTCTCTGTTAGTTCGAAATAGTAATGCTTAGAAATAATAATTTAAAGAAACCTATATCAGAATTATTATAAAAAATATTCACCATTACATTAATGGACCTAGAAATAGACCAGTATATTGAGCATTAGTTTAAAGTAATGAATTCTACGGATTCATATTATACAATTCCAAGTAGTGTGGACTGCTTTAACTAAGATGTAATATAGATTTGTAGTTTGATAAATTAGAGTTCAAAGTTTAACATAAGTGTTATATGCTCATCAATACCTATTTAATAGATATTTTCATCTGTTGGTTAGTAATACATTGTCGACACAGAAAAAGAGCAATATATTGCTAAAAATACGAATAACATATTCCACTATAAATACTTTCTAGCTTAGTTGGAAGCGCAGAAATTCTTTCACTTGAACTAATACAAAAAAAGTTCGGTTGTAATGAACGGAGTTTTACATCTGATTGAAAATATTGATGGTTACAATCGTTTGATTATTTAAATTCGTGAGGTTGATGACACTAATTATAAGCTAATTGGCACGGTTATTCCAGCTGCATCTCCATTTACATTCGATGAGTGCATCACTCCATAAACAACTGGCTTTATTATAAATACAAATAATAAGTATTAAGTTGATTGTTCCAAACCTTCTTTAATATTTGATGAAATTTATGCTAATCCCGATTAAAATCAAGATGCGGTATTGCTTTTATCTGATATAACTCTTAACTCAATTTCAATTTTGAACAGCTTTTTTGGACCAGTTGGAACTGTGATCGGCCGCATGGCTCAGAACAACATGTCAATAATGCTAACGGATATTATTTTGTCTGATGAGTGTATGAAGTAAGTACGTGATATGATTCACGAATATCCAAATGAAGCTGATTTTACAACGAATAAGTTCCACTTAACCCAATTATTTTGCTTTTACGAGTAAAATGGCTAGGTGAAATCTGCGAATTTCTCATTCATGATAAAAGCGCACACAAATCTGGTTATCACAGATTTTATCTTCTTCCCCAGCGATTCAGTGCAGGATTTGTTTGAATTCGGTATTTACAATTTAATCACAATAGATTACGAGACTCTCTTTCCAGTAACTCCAAATCACATGCAAACCCTCTTTTCATCCGGCTTACTGCTCTGTGCGTTAACAGATCATCCAGATCATCTTTATAAATCAATGAAATTCGGCTCCATTTCGAAGTTGAAATCAGACGTTTTCGCTGAACTTGATAACTTGAACGGAATCGTTTTCATGATGAAACCGGAGAAAATAGTCACTTTCAACTGCTCGGAGCAGTTTTTCAGCAACGAAATCATGAAAAACAGCCAAGAAAGAGCCGATTACTTTCTAAATGCTTTTTAAATGAACGCTGAAGAAGGAAAATTCAAAGGTGGAATATAATAAGTTTTAATAATTGTTATTGGTATTTCGACCGGGATTTTAGTTACCTTGCTGCTTAGAAGCTGAGTGCAAAGAAAAATATTTAATTTTGTAATAAGTTTAGTGAAAAAATATTCATTCAACATAAGCTATTATTTTTCAATCATTAATGTTATCATCTATAATAATATATAAATCATTAGGCAACAATTAACATGTATTATGTTAAAATACTATATATTTCAACAATAATTTATATAATTATTGCAGAAAATAAATGAAAATAAATAGTATAATTGCATAGAATGACATGCATCTGAGCTAGAAGTAGAACAATCTACACATATTCTTGTACACAAACGTGACTCACAACACGTAGATAGATTCGAAAATATTCAATGTCGGTGTTAACGTGTTCACGCTGTTTGGGATGAACACGAACGCGTAAATCATAAGCGACTCCACATTGAATCTGTCGCTCCAGTTCGAAGTGCAAACAGCCGCGCTGGTTTGCTTCAGCTGCGACGTGCAAATAGAAAGATCGGAGCTCGTGTTCATCGCGAGCGGCTAGCAGTTATCCGGCGTGCTGATAGAGTCGTATAATTCGATATCTCTTTTGCAAACATTCATCCAGTTCAGGTTCAAAAGCGGGAACGCATCTGGAGTAGTCAATATAATACAACAAGCTATGCTCAAATTCACAGTGGATGAATGCAAACTCAGCGGCACTAACTTGTAAAGCAGCGATAACAACGGGTTCATATCGGCTAATGTCTTGACAAATATTGTAGTAAACATCCTGAACTAGTTCAGAGTCTGTATCGATGAAACCAAGAAATTCGGGCAGCAAAGCGCATTGGCCGTTGTAGATGGAGATATCGTTGTGGACTGCGACTTGTGTGGAAACCTACGCGTGGTGTACGGGCTATGCGAAGACGTGCTGCTTCACGCTGTCCAGGTAAATGGGATGTTCAGATGCGTGCACCCATTCGAATACGTCGACAATCAGTGCGTGTGCGCTTCCGGCTATCTGCTAAACGAAACGGAATGCGTTAACGTGGTGCAGACGCTTTCTGCGACTAAGATGTAGGTGAGAGATATCAAGCTAGAAAGCCAGAACAACATGGAGGTTATTGCAAACAACATTTCTTCTCTAGAATAGGCTCTGAAGTACAACATAAACGCGATTTACGACAACATAGTGGCGAATTCGTCCAACCTAGAAACCAGCGTAATCAACAACTATACTTCGCTGAGCAACTCTTTGCAAACCAGCATGCACAATCTACAAACTGCTGTGAATGACTAAGACGCCCTGTTGCTGGCCAAAATCGCCCAGAACTCAACTAATTTGGAGCAGTTCATACTTCAAAACTACTCTAAGTCCGATAGTAATCTATACGCCAACACCACCGCTTTAGAAAATAGGATCTTGTCCAACGTATCCGCACTGCTCTCAACATTGTTTGTAAATTCTTCTAATCTGGAAGCATACATAATTTCGAACTACTCCAAGTCGGACGCGAACCTGCAATATAACACCTCTGTTCTGGACCAAAGAATACACAACAACATTTCGCAAACACTAGCTGCTTTGAGCGTCAATTCTACCGACTTGCAAAATTATATTCTGTAGAGTATTAATTCTATTGAATCTGATATTATTGTTAATATGAACAATATTTCAATCAATGTGTAAAGTAATTTGAATATTGTTAGCAATAATGTTTTGTAAAGCGTATCTGCAGCTGATAATACATTATAATAATTGAATTTGTCAATATAGCAGCAATCTTCTGATTTAAATAATTTGTAATAGTGGTTAAGCTGCACGAAGTAATGCGGCCACCAAATGGTGAATGGAGTCTGCACCTTAGTTTACTGCTATATCTCCGGACAGCACGTAGTAAATAACTCCTGTTAGTGCATAAATCAATTTGAAATTGTAATTGGAAATAAATGTACATGCCCTGATTATTCAACGGCAATAAACGGAACTTGCACTTGTAATGTAATAACTGGTTTGATAATGAAATAGAATAAATGCGTTTGTTAAACACTCAACGCGTTCATTTAAAACGGGGCTTGTACCTGCGGAGCGAATAGTTTGAACGTTTCGAACGCTTGTAGTTGCCCTTCGGGTGCTGTGTATGTGAACGACGTTTGCGTTTGCTCGAGTATAAACGCGTTTATATCAGGGAGTTCCTGCGTGTGTCCAATATATTCAATATTAATTGGAAATGTGTGCACGTGTCCGTAGTACTCGTATATTGTTAATAAGGTTTGCACTTGCAGCATTTCAGGGCAATATATGAGTAGTGGAGCTTGTTAATGCCAGACATCGGGAGCTTTAGTGATTTCTGGTTCTTGCGCATGCCCATCATATGCAATTAACAGCTCAAATACTTGTATATGCCCGCAATATTCTTCAAACGCTGGAGATACGTGCTAGTGCAATTCCGGATTCATAATGAAATTCTACGGATAGTGCGAATGCCAAACTCCATTTTCAGTTATTTAAAATGGAGTATGTGTATGCGCAGCAAATCGTGTAAATATTTCAAATACATGCAGTTGCCCTTCTGGTACTATATTAGTTAACGGAGAATGTGTTTGTTAAACTTCAGGAGCTATAATGGTAAATTCTGTATGTTAATGCCCTACTAATGCATAAAATATATCAAATACGTGTAGTTGTCCAGTATTTACTGTTTTACATGGTAATACCTGTGAATGTACGAACACAAATTCTGCGTTTACTGGTGGCATGTGCGTTTGTAATAAGGATAGTGCATTGTAAAATTGTTCGTGCCCTGCTAATTATGTAATATTTAATTCTAAATGTATGTCATGTCCAACAGGAAGCAATTCAACAAGTGTTAATTCGAGCATGTGTATTGCTAATCATGAGGTATGTGGATCCGACTATGTAAATTATTAACAATCGATATCTTGTGCGGCAGGTACTGGAACTGGTTCAATAAATTGTGTTTGTGAAACAGGACCTTGGTATAAAATAGGGAACCCTGGTTCTTAAAAATATTTTTCTTGCTATAAAAATGGAGTTAAAACAGATATGCCATTATTTCGTAGCGAAAAAGTATTTTACACATATAAATAATGGAATTTTGATAACACAGTAACGTGTGGTGCGTGATATTATATATTTACTGACATTGTTTTTGGAGTGATGTAGATATATTCAGAACATTATATTATATATTAATGTATACTACAAAATAAAGTAATGGAAAAATATATTTAATTATCAACTTCACTTCAAATCTTATGTTTTCCCTTTTTGAGCTACATGAGCTTTTCAGCCATAGCCTTTTAAATTTATCTTATTGACCATACATTAACAATTCCCCTTCGGAAAGCCAGAGGTTTTTATGTTTAATTATTTCATCAAAAGTGCAAACAACAAATCGGGCTCGTCATCCATTATTTTAGCGCAAATATATAATAGTAATTATTGCTATTCTTGACAATAATGTATAGTTTAATTAATTTTAAATACATACATTATTTTTTCAAATTATAATACACATTGGAGCGTCTTCGCCTTGTATTCTTCGCATAAATCTAATCTGAAAATGTGAGGTGGAAAAATTATTTTGCAATGCTTTTAAACTATAACGGCTTGTATTCCCAATTCATTAGATTATAAAATTGAAAGCAAACCAACAAAACATAGCTAAGTTATTCACTAAACTTGATTTATTTTCAAACATATGTAATTGTATATAATGTATAATCCGATTTGTTAAAAATGTACACTGAATATGATATTTTAATAGTTATAAATATATTTAATAGTTATATAACGTGTGACACTGACGTGTTTGGAGTGAAATTTTATATTATAATAAATTTATCTTCTATATAATTAGTAACATCATATATAAGTTAAAACTTGTTAAAGTCAGTATTCGAACAGATAATCTATCCAATATATAATTTCTTAAATTAAAAAATTACGTGCAGTGGTGGAACTGCAAATTATAGGGCAACATAGTCTATTACTATACTAAGCTCTGTTAAATTATTTTTGTCGAAACTGTTTTCTTTATGTTAAATATTTAATTATTATCAAATTGTAAAATATATCAAATATTCATTTTATTTGAGAGTACTGATACCGTTTGGAGAAAATTGGGATTTTGTTTGTCTATTAACACAACTCAATTTAGTATATTATTTACATCAACTTATTTGTGGTTCTATTACAATCATTAAATTCTTCAATTTCTAAATTTTGAAATGGATACGTATTAAAATAATTTAATCGTAAATTAATCACAATATATATTGTTAGTATGAATATAATATATTACGCCTTAAATATTATTATTTGCTAAGATACATAAGTACTATTTTGAACAAATATTCTAACAATTAAAAATGAAAATATTTCAAATAATATTGTTTATTATATAACTTGTCATAATATTATAATTTATTAAGTTTTAAAGTATTTTAAATTTATTAAATATATCAACATTACAAATCAAAATTGGCCATTTTTTATGAACCATCGCCGATACAGTAAATGATACAAGTAGGGCGAAACTCACAGTCGACTTTTTGGGATTAAGTTTTGGCTTCAATTTTTTGTTGTATTTTCATATTATTTTTGTTGATTTGTGCAATAACTTTTTAAAGAAGTGGAACTTAAAACAAATAATATTATAAAGGTATATCATAGCATATAACTATTATTAAAATATAATTTTAAGAATGTAGCTAACAATTTATTTTTTGATTATAATACTTAAAACAATGTGATTGAGGTACTAAAAATATAACTGAGAGGATAACATATTATATTAATCTTATTTAGAATACACTATATGGTAATATATTAAAATAATTTCATATAATGATTTCACATCTCAAATTCTAATTAGTTTCTCGTTTAATTGAATATCAAAAGACTTATAATACAATAAAATTATAAGTATTATAATAATAGAATAAAGTGTCATTGTTTTGATAAAACGTAGTATTTAATCACAACTGCTGAAGTAGCATTCATATATTTTAAACAGAGTTAATTATATGTAAAACTAATTGTATGTAAAACACAAATATTCAAATAATCGTTTTACAAAAGCAGCACTTTACAAAACATGATTAAATTATTATATAACAACAATTATTATAATGTTACACTCCACTAATGAAAATCTGTATCAATGACTTTATTATGTACGCATGAAAATTGAAATCATTTATTGAAAAATCAGGCACATAGATAATAAAAAGAATGATCTTAGTTATTTAATATTAAAATAGTTTTAATAAAATAATACATTCATTCAAATTTAGGTTATTGTTAGTGCATCCTATACGGATTCTTTCAATAAGTTAGGGATTTACTACCCATATGGAATTTAATCGCATATTAATTTTCGCACTCTATGTCTTGGCTAACTTCAGTGTCATACGTTATGTTATATATTATTTTTCCAAAACATTATAATGTTGAGGATGGAGATCAAATAAATTTATTGTAAATAATGAAAAAAATCAAATTTTAGTTCAAGTGCCAAATCCTATAATAATAGGGACGTGAAGCAATAATCATGAAGTAAAGCTTGAATGTGGTTTCGCTTTCAAGAGACAGTGAATGTGAAGAGGAAGAAATAGATTAAAGAGTTATGACTTTGTCCCCACTTTAAATTTAATTGCACGCATTTCAGTGTATGTGCCAATCCCATAATTATACTTAAATTAATAAGAATACAGTTAACTATTAGGCGGTAACGCTCAGATTTTACAGTCCGACCTCTTTTAAAGTTATAATAAAGATAACTGCTGAAGTCACAAATTTTAGTTCAAGTGCCAAACTAACCCCAGTAGTCTGAGAAAGTTATTTAGAGGAAAAGTCGTTGAAAATGATGTGTGGTGTTGAGATTAGTCTTATTTATCAGATGAAGATAGAATAATCTAATTGAACTTTTGTAATATTGACACGGTTGCAGTAAAGTTAGTATATAATTTTAGCTGGAATAGAAATGGGCGAACATCCATGCCGTTATAAATATGAATTTAGATATCAACTCATACAAATATCATTTAAACTTACATAGTGTGGTATTCCAGGCAAATATCTTGCAGGGTATCAAAGAGGCGTACACAGTAGTCTCAATGATGCCTTGTCAAATAAATTCAGTAAATAGGATGTGTCCATCTGATTTCGAGTTAAATATTAAACAGTTGGTGATGCTAGATACGCGACTACTATTAACTCAAAACAATCTTATATATCGCATCTAACATATTAACTCATTCATTTTTCATATATACTTGTAGTATTAAATGACAACCTAAATTAATCTAACCTGTATTTATCTCATAAATCTTTGCAGTTAACAAATCCAAATTGAGCCTTGTAGAAACTCTATTGTTCATTAATATACAGACCATATCAGCTAGATTCTGTATTCTTAATACATGTCTCAAACGTCCCAAGCCAGTTCAAATAATATATTCATCGTAGACGCCAGAAGTTATTTTTGCTACAGTGTTTGTGATTACTAGGATAAATATTTTTGGATTAACGTGGGAGCGTGCAATACCACCACATTTTGAGTTCGTGTACACTTATATTTTAGGGAACTGTGCTAAAAACTCTTTTGTAAAGCATGCCGTTACTCTAAAATTATCTACATTTAACTTAGAATATAAATAGTAACGTATCCATTTTTAGATGGATATGATAAAGTATATGTATGAAACATTTGCATTATAAATTTATCTCACGTGCACTCTACTTACAAGCAAAATTCACCAGTAATTTAGTGACTGTTGCAGTTAATTTGTTATTGTAATTCTGAAATAATACATTTCTGTTTTTAAATAATATCATTCAGTTATGTAATTTTGTCATTCATTAATGATATACCATTTTATAGATTACTATTTACTACTGTTATAATAATGTGCGTATCTTAAGTTGGATATGACATAGTATATAAGAGTTTATGTCCCACTTTACCAATTAAATTTATACAAAACTATTGATTAAATGATTATACCATTAGTAATAAATAATGTTATTCAAAATGCAAATTTTTACTTTATAGCTCACACTCAACTCTCTGATATGATTTCCTATAATAATAGGGACGTGAAGCAATAATCATGAAGTAAAGCTTGAATGTGGTTTCGTTTTCAAGAGACAGTGAATGTGAAGAGGAAGAAATAGATTAAAGAGTTATGACTTTGTCCCCACTTTAAATTTAATTGCACGCATTTCAGTGTATGTGCCAATCCCATAATTATACTTAAATTAATAAGAATACAGTTAACTATTAGGCGGTAACGCTCAGATTTTACAGTCCGACCTCTTTTAAAGTTATAATAAAGATAACTGCTGAAGTCACAAATTTTAGTTCAAGTGCCAAACTAACCCCAGTAGTCTGAGAAAGTTATTTAGAGGAAAAGTCGTTGAAAATGATGTGTGGTGTTGAGATTAGTCTTATTTATCAGATGAAGATAGAATAATCTAATTGAACTTTTGTAATATTGACACGGTTGCAGTAAAGTTAGTATATAATTTTAGCTGGAATAGAAATGGGCGAACATCCATGCCGTTATAAATATGAATTTAGATATCAACTCATACAAATATCATTTAAACTTACATAGTGTGGTATTCCAGGCAAATATCTTGCAGGGTATCAAAGAGGCGTACACAGTAGTCTCAATGATGCCTTGTCAAATAAATTCAGTAAATAGGATGTGTCCATCTGATTTCGAGTTAAATATTAAACAGTTGGTGATGCTAGATACGCGACTACTATTAACTCAAAACAATCTTATATATCGCATCTAACATATTAACTCATTCATTTTTCATATATACTTGTAGTATTAAATGACAACCTAAATTAATCTAACCTGTATTTATCTCATAAATCTTTGCAGTTAACAAATCCAAATTGAGCCTTGTAGAAACTCTATTGTTCATTAATATACAGACCATATCAGCTAGATTCTGTATTCTTAATACATATCTCAAACGTCCCAAGCCAGTTCAAATAATATATTCATCGTAGACGCCAGAAGTTATTTTTGCTACAGTGTTTGTGATTACTAGGATAAATATTTTTGGATTAACGTGGGAGCGTGCAATACCACCACATTTTGAGTTCGTGTACACTTATATTTTAGGGAACTGTGCTAAAAACTCTTTTGTAAAGCATGCCGTTACTCTAAAATTATCTACATTTAACTTAGAATATAAATAGTAACGTATCCATTTTTAGATGGATATGATAAAGTATATGTATGAAACATTTGCATTATAAATTTATCTCACGTGCACTCTACTTACAAGCAAAATTCACCAGTAATTTAGTGACTGTTGCAGTTAATTTGTTATTGTAATTCTGAAATAATACATTTCTGTTTTTAAATAATATCATTCAGTTATGTAATTTTGTCATTCATTAATGATATACCATTTTATAGATTACTATTTACTACTGTTATATTGTTATTTATTAATTAACTTATCGATGACACATTTTATTAAATATAATATTAAGTATTAGAATAATTTTGTAAAATATAATTTTGTAAGTTGGTTGAATTGACGCTCAAAGCAGCTAGTGTTTGCGAAATGTTGTTGTGTATTCTTTGGTCCAGAACAGAGGTGTTATATTGCAGGTTCGCGTCCGACTTGGAGTAGTTCGAAATTATGTATGCCTCCAGATTAGAAGAATTTACAAACAATGTTGAGAGCAGTGCAGTTATGTTGGACAAGATCCTATTTTCTAAAGCGGTGGTGTTTGCGTATAGATTACTATCGGATTTAGAGTAGTTTTGAAGTATGAACTGCTCCAAGTTAGTTGAGTTCTGGGCGATTTTGGCCAGCAACAGGGCGTCTTAGTCATTCACAGCAGTTTGTAGATTGTGCACGCTGGTTTGCAAAGAGTTGCTCAGCGAAGTATAGTTGTTGATTACGCTGGTTTCTAGGTTGGACGAATTCGCCACTATGTTGTCGTAAATCGCGTTTATGTTGTACTTCAGAGCCTATTCTAGAGAAGAAATGTTGTTTGCAATAACCGCCAGGTTGTTCTGGCTTTCTAGCTTGATATCTCTCACCTAAATCTTAGTTGCAGAAAGCGTCTGCACCACGTCAACGCATTCCGTTTCGTTTAGTAGATAGCCGGAAGCGCACACGCACTGATTGTCGACGTATTCGAATGGGTGCACGCATCTGAACATCCCATTTACCTGGACAGCGTGAAGCAGCACGTCTTCGCATAGCCCGTACACCACGCGTAGGTTTCCACACAAGTCGCAGTCCACAACGATATCTCCATCGACCACGGCCAATGCGCTTTGCTGCCCGAATTTCTGGGTTTCATCGATACAGACTCTGAACTAGTTCAGGACGTTTACTACAATATTTGTCAAGACATTAGCCGATATGAACCCGTTGTTATCGCTGCTTTACAAGTTAGTGCCGCTGAGTTTGCATTTATCCACTGAGAATTTGAGCATAGCTTGTTGTATTATATTGACTACTCCAGATGCGTTCCCGCTTTTGAACCTGAACTGAATGAATGTTTGCAAAAGATATATCGAATTATACGACTCTATCAGCACGCCGGATAACTGCTAGCCGCTCGCGATGAACACGAGCTCCGATCTTTCTATTTGCACGTCGCAGCTGAAGCAAACCAGCGCGGCTGTTTGCACTTTGAACTGGAGCGACAGATTCAAGGTGGAGTCGCTAATGATTTACGCGTTCGTGTTCATCCCAAACAGCGTGAACACGTTAACGCCGACATTGAATATTTTCGAATCTATCTATGTGTTGTGAGTCACATTTGTGTACAAGAATATGTGTAGATTGCTCTACTTCTAGCTTAGATGCATGTCATTCTGTATACTTATACTATTTAAAACAAATTTCTTTTAATAAAATCCATACTACAGGTTGTTTATTATTAGTTATTTATTACCATAAAATGATTAATTAATTTAAACATATTTTTATAATTGTAATATAGAAACTAACATTATAATAATATAATAATTAATCCTAACATCAACTTCTGACTCTGTATACAATCTTTGAAGATTTATAGATGAATCTGAGTCGAACTGTTAGATTCTATTCAAAATATCATGTTACATTATAATTTTGCATTGTGCACTAAATTAGTTAATTTGGATATTTAGATACAGCTGAAGTGATTTATTATATTTGTAGTTTAATAGTTAACTCAACCGCAACTTAATTATTAACATATAGTTTTATAACATGATATGTATCTGATTGGAAATTAATTAAACTTAATTTCGTTTTGTTCAATATGAGCAAGGAACAATTTCTATTTTATTATCCAAATATATCTTAAATGTGTACACATTTGCGTTTATGAATTAGAGTCAAAACTCTCATTTTATCTTTTTGTTATCTCCACCCGAGTTTCAAGAAATCATTTGTCCACAAGCGCCTAGAAGGTCGCCATCGGGATCTGGAAGGACTCCAACGCACCAGCTAAATCTAAATCGCCTTGAGCGGCCTCGTCCAGCACAATAAGTTCTGGTTTGATCCTCTCCAAGAGCGTCTCCAAGGTCTTCGCGGCGTTGTCAGACCCTTCCAAGCTCACGCTGGTCACCACCAGGCGAAATGTTATTAGGGCTTCAAGCACTTCAAAAAGCGATTTGTCAAAACCAGCGTTCGGAAATACCAGCAGAACTTGGGAGTACGCCGGAAGCCCCGACATGTAACCCGAAACCTGCTCTTTGTTTATCAACTTGCTCAACGGCAGTTTGTTACCGTTCTGGGCCACCACTTCAGACGAAGCTTCTTTGCTGTTTTGAGCCAGGTTCTGAAGCACAGTTAGAATCGACTCCGCGTGCAGGTAGTCTTCCGCGATTTACCGGCATTCGAATTTGATCTCCGGGTCGGCTTTAGCTTAGGTTAAATCTGAATCTTGTCTGAGAAATATCTGGTCCAGCTGAGTCAGCCTCGTTTAGCCGCCGGCCTTGTAGAACTGCTCGGCCCATGTGTTGAAGAAGTAGTTCTTGACCTGAATCTTCGTCTTCCCCAGCTGCTGGCCCACGAACTCCCAGATGGCCGTTCTGTTGGCCTTGTAGACGGCCTGGAAGGCCTCGAACAGCTCTTCGTCGGTTACGTGCTTCTTTCCGGTGGCATACAGGAAATGCGCCTGGAGCGCGGCGGAGAAGGCCTGCATCGAAATCGTGAAGGGTCTCGCCATCTGTGGTGTTGAGTAAAACACAGCTGCTGTACAACTCTCCGGTATCCGTTTGGTGGAATAGTAAAACACGTTTGAAACTAAAAATATTACACTAAACTCGAGTTAGCTAATTGGCATGGAATGGTATCGTATCAGCGCTGATATAATTCCATATCGTCCCGCATTCGACACCGTGAGACTTAGAATATTCTACAGCTTTGTCTTCACGATCGACTGTAGTAGTATTCTAGCTAAGATACCAAGATATAGTCCGCATGAGATATTCAAAGATAACTTTAGTTATCAAAATTTAGATTCCAGTAATAGAGCCAAATCCCAAGACCAAACTGATGTCTCACTTTCGACGCCGTTTCGCTCAGCAGCACACGTTGTACACGATTCCGTCTTGGTTGCGGCACCTGCACCAGGACTCCTGCCGCACGCATATCAGGCTGGCCGCCAGAATCAAGACCACCACCTCCACCAGAGTCGCGATGGCGAAGAACGCGCCCAGTTTTTGGAAGTCGGTCCAGTTCAGGTCGTTGTTCATGGGCACGCACGAGACGTTCAAGTCCGCCAGCACGGTGTCCTTGAAGGCGCTCGGCTGGACCACGTGGTAGCCCAGGAAGCTGCTCTGGACGCTGTTCTGGGCCTTGAAGTAGCCGGCGCAGGTCCGCTGCATCCGCGGGTTCGAGCCGGAGAACACCACCAGCTCCGAGCTCTGGAAGTAGGTCATCCGGAACAGCTTGCCCTTCAGCGGCACCTTCCGCACCTCCGAAACCTGGATCGGGTCCATCGTGACTGCCGGCAGCACCACGTTGACGCCCAGGGTCTGGAAGTCCGCGAAGAACGTGCACGAAATCGCGAGGCACAGCAAAAGGACCGAGATGTAGCTGACCTTGGCCAGGTTCTTCGTCGTCGTGTGCGAACACTTCATTGGAGTGAAATATTTACCAGCGGTGATATTTGAGGGTAAAATGCATTTCACGCTTCAACGATTGAAAAACTATAAATGGCGCGTAAGTGATGGGGTCGTGCGCTTTGTAGTCCGTGTGGTTGTCAGTGTGCCGTTTTATTATTCAATTTTATTATTTCATAGTTGATCAACCGGAGTATTTATATATGTAGCTGATATCATCTGAAGTTCTGTCCCATGTTGGATTATTCTATAACTTTCTAATTATCTCGTATAATGCGCAGGCGTGAGAATTCTATATTTAAATCCACAATTAGTTACTTTTCATAAATCTCATAAACACCAAAAACTACGGATCACTTATCAATCGAAAATACTAAACACAGGAGCGAACTCGAACTCAAACGGGACGAAAGCCGGGGTTTCGCTACTTTTGGACCTGCTCTCTTCGCTTCTGGAAACCTGCTTCTTGGCAGGCTTGGTCTCTCCGCTGAGTCTCTCCACCCAGGTGTTGAAGAAGTAGTTCTTGACCTGGACGGAAGACCTGGCCAGGGTGACGGCCATCTGCTCCCAGAGCTGCGGTCTGCTGGCTTTCGGGTACTTCAGGAAGGCCTGGTAGATTTCTTGGTTGGTGCTCAGCACACTCATGTAGTAGTGCTGGAGGTACTGCTGCATGGCGTCGGAGAACTGCTCGTGTTGGATGGTGAAGGGTCTGCACATTTTGATTTGTGAAGCGGGGTAGAATATTTACTAAAGTGCATTTAACTAACAACGTAGCACATCTTTAGCTCGTTTATAAAATATGGACGAATTTGTAAATTATATTGATGGAATGTTTTTTGATGATATAATCTTTTTGATGATATTACGATATGCAGTTATTTCAGAGACGAAATGAACATTTTGTAAATTTTACACTATCTTCTCTGAAATTCAAATTGTATAATTTTTTATATATCATCACACTTTTGTTATATCTCAGAAATACGTACCCAATAAACAGGTAGGCCCTTGTAAGCGAGTGCAAAATATCAATAAATTATTATTTTTGAATAAATTTCACTTCTTTAGGGGTTAAAAATGGTAATCCCCTTATAAGTGTAAAAAGGCTATTTGAGAGTGAGGTAATGTAGCAACTGTTACTGAGTAGCACAATCAAATGTTTAATTTCATCAATTATTTTCTTCAGTATCTTTACATAACTTCTTTAGAATCTATATAAGTGATGCTACTTGCATGTGTATTCATTCTACACTATCTTTGCTGAAATCTAAAATATATCTATTGTAGTAAGTATTAATAAGCAATAAGAAAATAATTATTACATCCTAAATTAATTTGTTTATTAAATATAGTTGAAGTTGCCAAATTTAATCAATATTTCTATTTTATATGTATCCGATAAATTAATTTTGTCCCATACATAATATATACAGAATGACTTGTGATTTTGATTTCATTTTGTGATAAGCTTATCTATAACTATTTCGATGATTTATTTCTACCGCCTCCAATGGGAAGGCCATATACAATCCAATTTGACACCTACTCAGTAACATTATGCTAAATATTGCACATAATGTCTGGTGTGTTCATGAATAATAATATAGATACGTACAATGTTTTCAAAGCATAACCTAAGGCAAGTAGAATCCAACTTTGGCAACTAATGAGTCAGGTTCTGGGGAAGTCGGCCCTTCAAGTGAAGAACTACTTCTTCAACACCTGGGTAGAACGAGTGTAAACAGAACAAAGAAAAAGTAATCAGTTAAATCATCCTTTATTCTACAATCTGTTTTCCGATGAAATTTGATGAGAAACATTTTTGTTATGTTTTTGTTATACTCAACTAATTTTAGACCAAAAATACAATAAAAGCTGTTCAATTAACTTACAATTTGAAAGTAAATAGTAATTGTAAATCATAGTAAGTAATAATGTATGTTCCCTTATAATGATAGAAACATTATTATTTAACTGTATTGCGATTCATTTATTACATTAGATAAAAATAATAATTAAGTACTTTATTCACTTTTTGAGCACGTTATCCAGGATATTGTTCCCCTTCTCGATTCCGGGCCTGATTCTCATGAGCCGTATGTTTTTGGTGACGAAAACGGGTGCGGTAGTTAAAAACGACTGTTCATTCACCGGGCTAACTTTTTTAAATAGACTATCTACTTTCAAATCTAATCCTTGTTCAATATTCGCCGGAACGAAAACGTCCGAGCTTTCGCTTTAAATCTCCTTTATGTTGTTCTCCTCCAGAATCGTTTTCACCTCTTTATTTGTTTCTTTGAGCTCCTACTATTGATCTTTGAGTTAACTGGTTGGTTTTGAGCCCCTTTGAATGTTTAAGGCGTTTTTGATGAGTTCGTTTGAGATGTTCGGGTTCAGAATGTCCTTTATTCTTCTCTGAACGAAGTGTCTTGAGCCCGTTTTAACCGAATCGGGTCTCGTGTCCGTTTTAATGCTCTATAAAGGTTTGGATATTTACCTTGGTAGGGAACTTGGTTTCGAGCTGATTAAACTAAATTCGCTTGAATCGAGCTTTGAAGTTAGCTTTTAACTGTATTCTGAGGGCTTGACGTACTTATCTAAGTTGTTCTTGTTGATTTTGAACGTCTAACCAAATTACGCGGCTGCTTTCTGCGCGTTGTTTATTTATTTGTCAATGAAATGAGCGTTTTTGAACCGGAATTCGTTCAATTAAAACTGGAGCTCGATTATCTCGCGCTCAAGGGCTTCATGAGCAAGTTCAGCATCTTACAATTGTGTTTAATAAGTCACACATTGCTATTTGAATAACTGCGTTTATTGTTGAGATTATATTAATTTTTGTTAACGGGTGAGGTCCCGTAATCTGTAGGAGAATAACTCGTTCTGCTGCATCATCTCAATGTCCTCCAATATCTCGTAGGGTAAGCCAAGCTACACAGTTGTATCGTAAAAAGATACATCTGAAGCGGTCAAATTAGACATATTATATTCCATCTCCTCATCGTCCGATTCGAACACATCATGGCCTTCTATGTGCTTCTGACCCAAATCAACAGAGTCAACTTGCTCAAGAACCACACTGGATGAATTTTCAAGTTGTATGGCCTGGAAATCGCTCATCTTCGCCGTCTTTTCTATAGATGGCACGTGTACAGAACTCTTTCCACTCTTACTGCTAAATTATTTTTCAATGGAGTCGAATCTTCCAGAAAGTCTGCTTGACTGCTTCATCATTGTCTGACTTTTTAGCTTACCATCAGCGTATTTAGTAGTCGCCAGGTTTTTACTCCTAGTCACTAGTTCAGCTGGTGATTCCGAATTTATAATTAATGGTGTGGGTCTCGATAGGGTTTACGTTTGTTAATTTACTTTTTTCTTCATCAGCATTTCTTTTTGTACTTAGACATAGTCAGCTAAATTTTTGAATTGGTCTAGAGACTGGTCCAAACTCTTTAATTTTTACAATGAAGCTTCAAGTTTCTAGTTTTGTAAATCAAGCGGTTTGAAATTCAAAATATGTCCTTTTAGTTTAATATATTTTGATTTTTAGAATTCAGTTGCGTTTTACTACAGTATTAAATCATTTTCCAGTTCAGACTGTCTGTTTTCAAGCTTTTAAATAATTGTATTTTTCTCATTTTCGAGTTTTTGCATCATTTCATCCACAATCGGTTTGAAGTCCTCAAATGTAGGGCATCTATGCGCTTATACTTTGTGAAGCAGAACTAAATAGCGCTCCATTGTGGCTATGTTATCTTGACGCATCATAGCGCACTCATTACGCCATTAGGCCACCATAGCAATGTCTTCCTTATAAGCCTCCTAAAATAATCTGTCCTTGAGCGTGTCGAGGCTTGAGTACATGGACTCGTATTTCTTCAACTATTTGGATTGGTTTTCTATCTGTTGGTATGCTGCTTACAGCAACTCACTTTCGCTGGAGTAAAACGAAACCTGCTATCCGACATCAGAGGTGAAAGTTTAGAAGTGATGACACTACACTTCTTTGTGTACTAAGGTTTTTGTGTCAGTTTGTACTTCAGTAGTACTCACGCTTACTTAGTCTAGTTACAGTTCCAATATTTATTTTTCGTATTTACTGAGTTCTAGAGATTCTTGTTCAAATTTTACTTGTGCGAGTTAAGTTTCAGGCAGAAGTTCTTGAATACCGTGTACTTTAACGTATTGTGCTGTTTAAATTATTTATTGTACTTGTTCAAGTGGGTGTGTGTTAATTTAGTCTGCGCGTAAGTGTTTTATGAGTTCGTTGCTAAGTGAGTGTATTATTTGATTTTTGGTTACTTCCGTGTTGAGTAATTGTTCTTTTAGTTATTGAATCGTGATTTAGCAGCTGTTTACTTTCTGTTTCATCTCAATTTACACTTGTATTTCGTGAATTAGGTTTCTTTGCAGTGTTTTAACGCTGTTTTGCATTTAGTTCACCTGTGTGCTCTATTCTCTTCCTTTATCTTAGTATTCCTGTAGGAAATGCTTTAATTAATCGCTTTCTCTATTTGCTTGTTCAACCATTTCCTTCATTGTGTTCCTTTCTTCAACTTGTTTATCAAGCAGTACTTTATACCTGATTAGTTCAGCTACGTTGGCGCTTTTTGTTTTATTCAAGCTTTAAAGAAGAGGTTCGAATGAGTTTTGAACCTTTTGTTGAATTTCCTCTTTCATTTCAATGATTCTGTCGTTGAATTTCAGCTGTTGAAGTCTCAGTTCCTCGTTCGTTACGTTCAGTTCTGCGATTCTCTCGGTGAGTTCTTTGAGGGTTCTCTTGTAAATCTGTTCAAAGTTGAGGAGATATACGATTTGTTGTTGGAATGCGCCTGCGTCTTGTTGTTTGTTGAGTTTTTGCTTTATCGTTTGCTCGGCGAATATAGTATCTCTCTGCTCCAGGAGTTATGTTTTAAGCTGGTTGTTTTCAAGAATGAGGGTTTATTGTTGTGCTAAGTGCAAGTTGATTGTTTTCTGGTGCTCAACCAATATTAGATCGCGTTCCTCCTTGTTTTTCAGTATGAGATTTTCGTAGTTTGATACATCTGTGTTATATTTAATCTGTTCTGTCTCCAATTAATGCTGTAGATCCGTAACCGTTTTCTGATTTTTCTGGTACATGAGCGCGTACTTCTCGTTCAGGCGCACTTTGTTCACCAGTTTCTGAACCTGGTCAGTGAGTATTTTGTTCTCGTCCAAAACGGCCGCGTGATTCTGAGACAAAGTTGAGTAGGCTGCTTCGTTCGCGAGCACCCAGGGGAGAGAGTGCTCCAGAATCGGGTTTTATGATTTAACACTATTTTGTTTATCAGTTTACTGTGTAAAGTCTTCAACTGGGTCCTTTGAGATCGAGGGGTCTCTGATAACATTTATCAGATTCTGAGTGCGGATGCTGGAGAAGGGCTCGTCAAAGGAGCGGTTAGAAGGCCGCCCAGATATGTGACCTGGTTATTATTTTTATGAGCAGAGCAGCTTTAAAGTCTGAATTTGCGATTCGTAGAGCTTATTCTGCTCCTGAAGTTGTCTTAATTACAATGAATGCGTTTCCTGCAACTCGCGCATTTTAATCTCGTTCTGCTGCTCAATCTCCTATTTTCTGAAGTCAGAGAATTTTACTTCCTACTATAATAACTCAGGAACTTCAGAAGCATTCATGCAAAGCTACTTTCTTCTCACGTAAACTGAAAGTATGGTGTTCTAAAGTTGCGTCTGTAATTAAGATATCCTATCCTCAGCTTACTCCCGATAATTTTGAAATTACTGCGAAAACAATTATCGCTCGGCTGCATATTTCTTTTGCTATTATTATAGCGTATATTCTAGTAAAATTATTTTATTTCCAAGGTTATCAAATAATAATTGGTTATTCGAGGAAAGAATCTGACCTTATTAGAAATCTTCTGCCATTTTGAAAAGAGGTGGTATTAATTAATATTTATTTACTGATATATTGAAAGGAAATACGATAGATCTAGAAAATGTATAACCTGATAGTTTGAATTTTACTATTTTAACCTTTTTAATTTTCTGCTACATTGAGTGAGTTGCCACTTGAGAATATCAAGCTTAATGTTTACAATCAGATCAACAGTCAAAATAGTCACAAATTAAATAATTAAAATGCGTTAATCAACCAAAGTATAAAACTATATCATTTTCTGGGCTGCATTGTGAAGTTTATCGCTGCGATCAGTTCGTTTTCAATTAAAAACGAGGCGAAAAACTGCTGAAAACTCTCTTTAGTCTTCAGGTTCCCGCTCGTTTGGACCATTTTTACGTTTTTATTTTGAATTTCTTAAGCGAAAATGATCTGAACGGAGCTGCAAAGTGACTGCAACTGTTACTTAAACTGTAATATGGTTAGTTATTACTATATTGAATCCGAGGTGAAATTTATCTTCAGATTAACTGTGGTGGATAAAGCAGCATTTGCAAGAACACGATCGAAAAAGGAATACACGAAGTCAGACATACCTGAAAAATTGGAGCGGAGAAATATCTAATTATATTTGGTAAATAGAGATAACGGGCATATAATGAAATAAAAGTTACTAAATAAGGCTAAATTGCTGATTGCTAAATTAAATTGAGATAAAATAATGATTTAAACATGAATAAAGAATATAACAGCTATTATGTTGTTATGTACTAACAATTTGTTATATACACATTATATATTTTAAACCTAAATAACCAACCCAAAATAACCAACATTATAATTGAGAAGAAGGTAATACTTATGCTCGTATGAAAATAGTCATAGCAGACTAAAAGAACAATATTTAGATTATTGATCACATCACTCCATGGATAATTTCCACAACTAAATGAAATAAAAGGCAAAAGGAATAAATACTAACATATTGTCGAATTTATGTCTGCTATATACCTAATATTGGACAGATGCAATTAAACTGAGAACACTCACATAGTGTTTATTTAACAGAATTCCGAAAAATGCAGCCATAATTGAGAACATTAGCAATGCATCAGGTATCAATGACTCTTCTGGCTAACTAATATCTGATTTTGATTCTCTCTCAAGACGAAGTATTTCATTATGTATTTCTTCTTGTTTTGGCATGAAGGATGATAAACGGTGTGGATACTATTAAATGATAATATATTTTTCAATAATAAGCTTTAAAACACTTCACTAAATGAATGTAAAACCATAAATATTGAAATTTCATTTGCATATAACTAATAGCTAATAATTTATTGTACTTTAGTATGAATTAAGTATCAAAGTTGTTGAAATTCGTAATAATCCCCTAACTATGCAGGACTATTTTGAATAATATGCAACATATGAAGTATCCTCTATTATTATGGATTCAATTATATTGTAAGATACCTTGTTTATTTTATTATAAGAATAAAAAATGATTTAATTATCTTTACCTCAGATGATATAGTAAGATGAGTATATTATTTCAAAAGCTGGAGTATCTTATACATCAACAAGCACATTATCTAACAGCCCTCTTTAAATAAATTCTCTTTGCGGGCAATAATATGTATTCGAGCGAAATGAGTTAAAATAATTTAGTTATTGTGATAATCAAATACTTCTTTCACGTGAAAATAACTTCAATTTACTATTTTAGTATCATCCAGTGCTAGAAAATGAGTTAAAGTAAAAAATGTAAGTTATGCAGCAGGGAAATAAAATTTTCGTCTTTGACAATTACATTTTCATTTCAGGAGCAGAATAACTATAAATATTATCTATAACTAATTTTAATTAAGTTTCTTAGTTAAAATATAATGGGAAACTCCATGAATCTGATCACGTTTCATATTTTACAGACAATGATATTTTAATTAATGTAGATGATATGTAGATAATTTTAAACTCTCTATCACTTATATTAACTGTTGGATTTGTTGTAAAAATTATAAATATAGAGTTAAACAAATTTTTAGTAATATGTGAACAAAAAGTATATATTTTACAGCTTATAGATAAAGAACCCGAACTAATCACTGTCTACCAAGGAGGTGTACAAACGGATTTAACTATAATTGAAACGCATTTTAATTGTATACATTAAGATTTTGATATTAAAATGTTAAGTCCTATTTTGAGCGGGTCCAAGTTGTACTACGTAAACCAAAATTAAATTTGTTCAGCTTAATTAGACAATAATGTAATGTAACATGCATAATCAACCTAAGAAAAATATAGACTTGATTTTGTTATGTACGGGGACACGCCTCACTATGTATTATCAAAATTGTTTTAAATCAAGTAAAGTCCTAATTCAATTCCAATTCCGTTTTTGTAATATACTGGTCATAAATTAATCTCATCTTTGAGCATAAACATGAATTATCAGCTGTAGTTAACCAAGTAGTGTCTTTCCCTATTCAAAAAGGGTGTGGAGATATAATATTTGGCCGATTTACCGAGTAATTTTTGCAAGTTCATAAATAACAGATCTCATAAACAACTTTAATTTACTGTTAACGGTTAATAATATTTTTTCACGGACAAGAACATCCTTGTGTTTTAAAACGAGTCAGTTGACGTTTTCTAAAACGATTTGTTCGAATTTGATGAGGTATTTGATTTGAGATAACTTGATGTTGACATAGTTCAGTTTATTGTAAAAATAAACGAATAGTACTTTATTGTAATTAACGAATTCAACTCAATTAATAATAGTTGGCATTAAATCTAAAAGCAACTTCTTAAATATTTTAATAATATATGTGGTGCTTATTTTTACAACGAATCAATTTTAGCATGCACCGAATCTAAGACCTTAATATTTGACCTTAAATCTGAATCAAATAAAGAAGTGGACGCGTATATTTACTATTAAAGTAAAGATTAACTTCTTTACGCGAAATAGAACCAGAAATCGCTTTTGTACTCCGTTTTGAATCAGAAATAAACGATTTAAGTTCTCGAGCAACCAATAACCGATATTGTATACGCTGATTCCGTTTACATCATCCTGTTCTCGAAGGTGTTTGACCTTAAACGGAACTTATATATTGACCTTAACACTTAAATAACCCAATACCAGGTAATTAAGGGTTAACTGATCTGCAACTACTGTCTAATAAATGAAGGACTGTTCCCACTCCAGATCCAATAAAATATAACGCACATTTTGGACAATATTTACTGCACACACTAGAACATATACGTAATTAACTCCTTCGACCTTGTTCAGACATTAACTTTGGACCTTAATTAAGTATATGATAAAATAATACAGTTGAAGAGGACCACATTCGGGTTGTTTTCAAAATAAAACAACATTTTACAGCTAGTTGAGTGCGACTTCCAGAAAAACGCTTTTAATTTGAAGGAAACGGTTGAAAACGTCACGAAAATATTCAAAAACGGGTTCATTTCAAACAATAAACTCCAATTCGGAAAATTTAACGTTGAAATCGATAATGTAGTTACAATTTCAAACACTCAAAATGAAAACATTATTGCTTACGATGGAAAATACATCATTTACATTGTACAAGGAGAAATAAAAGCTAAAATTGAACTGGAAAAGTAATACAAATGCAAAATATTACTGTTAAATAAAGAAAACATTTACGCTATATGCAGCAGATACGGAGCAATAAAGTACAAAATAAACGGGAACAAGCTTGAAATGACACACAAAACAGAAACGGAGAACATATTCGCAAGCGCAGCTGAAATTGAAGGAGAAAATCTGAAATTATACACTAAAACGAGATAAATATACGTTTTTGATTCAGAAATGAAACACATAGACACGAAAAAGATTACTAATATAATTGAAGATGCAAGAATGTGAAACTACTGATTAAATTTAATAATATTGTATAAAATAAAATCATAAAAGAGCTAGAGAAAATAAAACTACAAAACCAGCACATAACGCCAATAAAATGAGCTAATACTATTTTTGATGATTTATATCATTTAAAATATACGTATTCGCGTCGTGATAGACATTAATACAGAAATAAGGACGTTCCTAGCTATTTTTCATAATGTCATTACTAAATATTTGCGTTGAGCAGTTAAAAGTTACTACAGGCTAAGAAACCATTGTAAATATGATTCCATTTAAATAGTCAAGATGACGGAATTTATCTGATTTAATTCTTTCTAAATTTCCAAATTTTATTCCTTTATAGAGAAAATCTGGTCGATCATAAAGTTTACATAACAGAATTCCCTCTTAAAATAAAGTTTATAAGTGATTGTTAGTTACCGTATTTAGAGTTACCATATCATAGGTCATAGCATTATATTCACCAAAATTAAACTGGTATTAAACAAATGATGTAGGATATACTACAAAATCTGTAAATAGAAGGTTTTCGTGTGCTTAAAGTAGAACAACGAAGTAATCATGTATAACTTTATTGTTCAATTCGTAATAACATGATAGTTTATTATAATGAAATTTATTTGTGGTAAAATCTTCGTGATCGGGGTAATTGTGAACAAGCTCTTGAATTTGTTGCCAACATTCAGGTTAGAATGCAAAATTTGACATTATGGTTGATATATTGTTTTTGCTCATTCTTCCGATTGTTCTTTACCCTTAGAACCATGTATTCAGCTGGTTCAGTTATTGAAACATAGCGTCTGATAGTAGTAATTACGCTTCAACGTTAGATTAATTTGAAAATATCTAATCCGTAGTTAAATCCTGGTTATTGCAATCCACTTCATACTTGTTTGTTTTAAATATATATCCGAGCCCGTTTGAGCACTTTTCGAATTTAAACGGCATTGTTGTGCGTTATACAATTTGCTTTAATTTGTAATCGAGTTTGTCAACATTTCTAAACTAAATTATAAGCCTAGTAAACAGATTAATGTTCTCTGAGATGAATTAAGACCCGTTAATTTGAAGGGAAGTTCTGTTGTACTAGTTAATGTGATAGAAATGCTGTGGAAGAATTGTGGTCACGAAGAAATTGTAGTTGTAAAACACTTTTGTGTTCTTCACCAAGAACAATTCCTTACCAGTATCGATTATGTGTTACACTCCCCGCTACGAGAACATCTCTACGACCGGAACTGATGTGCAGAGCACACCACCAAGTTAATTATCGAACCGTTTCACCACTGTACAAATCTGTATTACTTCTTAGTCGAATATATCTAAAGATTACGGAATAATCGTATACTTTTCAAGTGTGGTTATATACTATGTTTAATGCTCTATATACGCATCAATATCGTCCAAAGATAGCCTAGTGAAATGAATTACTCTAGAAAGGATATCTCCAATCGATTTCCTAACTGGAGCACCAAATATTATAACCTCAAAACTTAAAATATTAAGATTATCCTGGCTTATTTGTTTATATCGTTTCAAAATTTGAACGGCTTGATCATCAGTTTCATAATACTCAGAATCTTGAATAAAAACTTGCATTTTCCCATTTGGACCAATTCCTGAACCAACTGGTTTGTTTAGTTTATATATTCTTTGCTATTATTTCATATAAAATGAAGTTATCGTTCTGTTTAGAGCGTCAAATAGAGACTCGATTTTGATTGTAGTAATGTCTTCACTATAACTATGACTTATAAAACTAAGAACTTAATCATCGGTACCTGGAGACCATAATCTATCCCCAATCGTTTAATATTCATCTCCATAGCAAGCGGCTATTTTTTCTTTAAAATCAGAAAGTTGATGTATAAATTTAATAACATCTGATTCTTTCTCATTATACGTTTAGTTATAGTCTAGTCTCTATTCTGAATTAACTTTATAATTCATATCAAAATCTTAGCTATTTTACTAATGTTTAGATTAACAAGGAAATATAAACTTAATTTTTGTTCCGTAAAAATTTAGAATATATTTGTTATTACTTCTTAACGGGCTTTACACAGTAGTAAAAGGATACAATATTTAATTTCCTGTATTTTCAAAGTACTAAACAATTGATTTATGCGCTAGACCTATATTTGACGTGTTTATCATCAATTCAGATATGTCGAGATTGTTACAATTAGAGGATACGTTATTAGTTGTAGTATAGTAACTTTAGTTAACGAAATGATTATTATATATTTAAGAACTTGTTTAAGCAACCACAGATATATTTGTACACAGTGTATCTACATAATTATGTTATAAATATTGCTAGAAATTATTGTGAGTTTCTATTATTGTATTTATTATTGATTTAACTTTAACAGATGTATTTTTATGAATTTCTTCACCAATATCTACGTAATCTATTTGAAGAAATTGGTTAAAAGCTGTAGCATCAAACATATCTAGCATTATTTTTAGTCTGCCGTCAATTAGTTCTTTTTGAGTATCAATTGTTGTTAAAATATAAATCAAGACATTCATAATTGAAGTGTTACTTATATTTATACAGTTATATTACAAAAAGAATTTTATATATTTTAATTTGCTTACAATTTGTTTACAATTTGTTTAAAATCCGATATTTGGTCAACTTTATTTTTATTAGCTCAAAATTGTTTCCATGAACAAATGTCTTTGCATGCCAAGGATATTTTAAGGCTTATATGCGGGACGGATTTCTGTAGTAGTTATACTATATATTATGATTTTATGTTGTAATTCTTAATCACTTCTACATCTCTTCGGTTGTTCTAAAATCTACTTTTTCAGATGGAATGTAAAACGGTTCTGATATACCTCGTTTTGCTTCTTCTATTTCATAAATTTGTAGTAAACGTCGTACATCCAAATCCTCAAAGAATGCGTCCATCGCTTTAATTTCAGTGTAGTCTACTTGGTATTATGTATCTGGGACGCCGTCATTGGATTTACCAAGTAGTTTAACATCAATCATTGTGAGCCTTCTACACGCTGCCTTCAAAATCCAAATTTACATCTTGAAATCACTTTCTGTTAAACTTTGAATAAAATTATTATCAGTGAGAACTTATCGGAATATTTGAATTATCTACTGTTGTTTTTTTAGCACTTGCATGAACTGGCTTGAGATCTGTTTGACAGAGAACTTTGGCATATAAGTTTTCTGGACAAAGGCGAAATCTTTGTCAAAAGCAATACAAAATGTCCACAAGGCCATTATTTCACATCTATTCCATGTGTGATTTTGTCTAATTTGCGTATCCAGCGTTTTCTTAAGCACATTTGCATAATAAGATCTGCACTGTGAAGCTGTTCTGGTTGGTATTGAAAGTGCGATAACATCCCATTTTATCTTTTTGTTTGTCTACCTGTTGAGTTCGGTGATTTTTTAAAGTTGCTCAATTTCCTAAACAGTCCAGGATACTTTCTTCATATGAAGTGGGAATTAGTATACGACAGTTAGATAGTAAATTAATCATTGATGCAAATGTTTATCTTGATAAAAATGTATGTGAATATTAATTCAAAGATGATCATATACAAAATAGTTTAATTTCTGTAAAGTACATATTAAGTACATGTTAACTTAAATAATACGAGAACACAATTTTAATAACTATCACTAAATTACATGAATAAATTATACAATTAATTCATTCCAATTCTTATTATCATTTTATAAATATTTGTATAAAAGTTACTACATATTTACAGTTATAGCTTAAATCTAATTACACATCATTGAATCCTTTTATAGTTTTTCTTGTCAAATTGTATTTATAGTCTAGTGAATCAACACATAAAATAGTAAATAGTAAAAGTTATTTATGTCTATCAATATATTAGAATATAATAACAAATTATAATTTACAAGTGAAATCACTTTTTGAGGAACGAGAATTTGAGTCCGATTTCGTCTTCTTGTATTTTTTGGTATTGGCCGCGTTGGCATCTTTTGAGTGTGTCAACTTATTCTTGTGTGGTGTTGAGTGTGTTGGTGATGTGTGGCATGATTTGAATAATTTGGTGCATCATTTGCATGTGTGCTTCGTAGAACCAGTCGTCAAAGTGCTCGAGTTTGCTCAGGATGTTAATAATTAATTACTGCGCTTGTTATTCAGTTATTTAAAACAGTTGCAAGTACGTTTGAGCGTACTGGAACATATCCGCGTTCACATTCAGCAGATACCCGGCGAAAATCTCAGCGGCAACGACTGGAATGGCCGTTAGGAGCGGAAGTATCAAATCCAAGCACTCAATTATTAAGTTCGCGTTAATTCCGGTTACTACAATTATTGGAGCTTCTGCGAACTGAACGTTATCGAATTGAACCTCGTTTTCGGCTTTGAACTCGCCGAAGGTGTTGTCTTGACCTTAAAACGCTTCAAAGTTCTCGTTTTAAGGTTCGAATGTGTCGTTTTAAGGTTATTCGTCGTTTTGTCCTTAAAATTCGTCGAAGCCGTTTTGGTCGAAGGGTTAAAAGTCTTCGTTGCCGAAATTGTCGAATTGGACGTCGTCGAAATTCGCTTCGAAAGTTGCGGCTTCGAATTAGTTTATTTGCTCCTATTTAGTGGTGAAGGGCACCTAAGCGAATATATCTTAAAAGTTGTGAATGCCGAAAATAAGGGAGGTGTACACGAGCTGCTTCACCTAAGTCCTGGAGGTGTATTAAATGTTAGACAAAATGCTGTGCACAGCTTAAACATTGGTGTCAGTGAAGGTGGTGAACATGGAGGCGATGTCTGAGATTGTTAGTTGCGTTTCGGCTAAGTTATTTATAATATAGGTTAAATCCTCAGTGCTAATAAGAATATTCTGCTCAATTTGCTGCTTAAGAATGATTAACGCGTCATCAATCTTCTAAGACTTGATATCAAAATTCTATTACTAATCTGGGCAGGCAAGCATGAGCTTCATCAACTGCTGATTCATGGCCTCAAAGCCAGGTAATGCTTGTAAAGCGTGCTTCTACTCACTCACGAAGGAAACCATGGTCTTATGATGTTCAAGTATGTTCCTCTTATCAATGTTAGTCAAATACGGAGTTAGCGCGAGAAGCCCTGACTTGGGCTCAACTTTCACCATTTCCTAAACGATGGAGGCAAATACTGGATCGGTATACACGAAATCCAACTTGGAATCGAAAACTCTTGTGTAAAATTAAATTGCCTATACAACTAAATCGTTTTTGAGTTCCACGTTAGCAAGTACGTACTAAGCGTACTTATTTATCATATCAATATGATTCTCTTGCTTCAATATTGATAACTTCTCAGAAACAAACTCGATCGGTTCTTAAGCAGAAATAGAATAAAATACCATTTGCAAAATAAGTGGATATTCCAGTTTAAACAACGATGAAGTATGCTTCAGCACAACTCTTTGAGTTGAGGAACCAAAGCCGAACTAGGCGAATTTGCATGCCAAACGCAATCCAACAGATTTAATAACCTTTTGCTTTTACAAAGCTGCTCCCTACAATGGCTTGTTATATTTCTAGTTGTAATAGAATTTAACAATATGACCATCATAACTTAGTAACTCAAATTAAACATCATCAATTTGAATAAGATTTACAAGGGCTGTTGCTATTTTGGTATAAATATTCTCTAAAAGGCTGAACTTGCTTTCTTTCTTATATTTATTACCAAATAAAATGCAAAATGATTCAATAATTTTAACACTTAAATAAAGAACTTCAAGGGAAGTGAGAGGAATTAGTTCAAAGAAGCGATACAAATCTGTTTCTGCTCTCATAATGTAATTCAAAGAAAATTATTCGATTATTGTAAGAACTGGTTCTATGAGGTTGTTTAATTATTAATCATCAGCTTAATATTGCAGTTTATTTTGCTTCATATCGGCATAAATAGTCTGCAATGCCAAATGTATGGCATATGAACTAAATACACATTCTGGAGAGGCCCAATTTAATGTTTAAGTATGATGTTAAGCATCAACAAGTTTTTATTCCTCTTATTTTTATTCAGATTTTTATAATTAACTCATCTACATAATGTTAAATAATTCAAAACCACGATCAAATTAAATATATGCATTGTCTTATTATGGCGGAAGATAATCTTGTATGGCTGAATAACTGCCTATATTAATATTGGAGTTTTATTAGTTCAAAAATACTCTTGTTACTGAAGATGAAAAACGAGGAGCTAAAACCTTTTACATTTAACTGAATTAGTTCAAATCCTGTTGGAGATATTGTACTGCTTCTTAAATTTTAACTTAAGGAAGATGTTGAACAACTTCATCACCTAATAGCATTTATAACTAAGATACTTGTTATAAATTACAAATAAAGTCGAACTTAAGACATTTGCGTTTCATAAAAAGATCAGCAGCTAGAATCGTGACTTAATTATTTATTGTTCTAACATCATTGAAATATTTAATATTCAAGCTAGAATAATAGTTTGAATCTTTGTCTCCGTCTATAACACCAAATGAATGCACAACTTTTAACTCCTCTGTATTTATTTGCAAAAGAGGTAATTACATACCAAATGCATAAACTTATGGTTTAAGAATATTACTCAAAGGGCATTGGTGCATTTGATTTTCTTAAATAGCTAACGACGCTAAATTTTGAACATAATAGCATGGTGTTATCAAATTTACTTTAGTGGCTTAGTGCATTAATGGCAAAAGTCCTTCATATGTAATGTAATCAAAATCATACAAAACTCTCAATAAAGCATTTCTTCTAACAAGACCATCATAATAAGATGCGCAGTTCTTTTTAAGAACTTTAGATACTATTAAGCTATCTAAATAATAGTTCCTAGATTTCAAGTATTTACAAACATTTATTTAAATTTAGTAACTTTTTAGATCAAATGAACTTAATAGAAGATTACAATCAATTCTGTCTTAGAATAGTTCAAGATTTTAAACCATGAATTCAACGAATTCTGCATTTTTCTGATTATTAGATAAATGTGCAAAGCAGTAACTAAAAAGTTCTGCGTTAACAAAGTGAATACTATTCAACATAAGATACTTATAAAACAGTTCCTTACATCTTTATTAAGATGAAACAAAAGTAGCTTCAAGAAACTTTCCAACTGCAACTTTTAAAGAAAGAGGAAATAGACGAGCTAGATGTATTAAATAATAGTTTACAAAATTAATCAATTAATTTGAATCGGTCGGATTATTACAAACTCCGGCTAAATTAATCAATAACTGAGAACGAGTATCATAATGCAAATCGTTAGTTGTTGTGTATGTTATAGTTGAATCAAATTTCTATATTGAAGAAAGCAAACCATATTACTCATCAAATATATAATCCACAATCAATTTGTAAACGGCTTATTATTATAAATCTGTATTTTAGTCATATTCAAATAATAATGAAATCAATTTGGCTACAATATGAAGTGTGCGATCTGACTGAGATAAAGTTGAAAAATTCTCTGCAAATTTATGAACAGTCATGTTATAATCAGATGAATCATACAATAACTAAATTTTGGATTCATGTTTTTAGTTAAAAGTATAATCATTAAACAAGTATCTAACTAGTATACGATAAGGCATGAAGCACATATCTGTGTATATTACTCTTTAAGTAAGCATTTACAAATATACTGGATCAGTGATTCTAGATTGCATACAACATAAGGTAAATGCGGTAATATGATCTGTATTTTAAGGTGCATCTACAATAAATTATACTACCTAACCTAAAAGCTGTTCTTAAATTCGTAGTAACAATCCAGAACATTTGTTCAGACCTAATATAAGTACACACGAAGAAATAGGTGACATAATTGATAATTTTTGAACTAATTCCAATAGTAGATCATTCATATTATTTAAAATAGCTTAATCTAAATTTTAAAATTACGGAATAATAGTTTTTATGATATTAATTATCATTTTGTTCAAAATATCACTATATTTTGATACATCTGCTACATTATATAAATTGTTTGTAAATTGTTGTGGGAAATTAGTGTATTACATATCAAGCATTTAGCTAATTAAACAAATAACTTAGTATATACCGGATTGAATGATTTTAGGTTCATATCTGATACAATCATGATTATTTTGCATTTGTCCAATTACAATAGTTTTATCATCAACCTGTATCTACTACTAAAGTAAATAACTATTTACGCATTGTTCTCCAACCTAAACAGAAGTGTAGTCCTACGAATTACAAGTTTAATAAGTAATAGCACTAGTAGAAATTGAACCAGCATTATTTGGCAATATACTAGCTCTATAGTCAAAAATAAACCCGCTTAACAGTGGCTAAAGTATTATACCACACGCTGAGTAAAATTAATCAAACACATCAAATGAGCTTAATCCTGCATTATTATTACGCATGATTAAAATCATCAACAGTTAGAAAACTTGAGTTAGATTATACTACGGTGTGCCAAATGAATGGAAGCATGTAACAATGAGTTGTGCTAAGTGCACAATCGCTTATTAGTCATCTTTTTCCAGTTAATACAACGTTACAAACATATAGTTGAACAACATATTATCAGAATGTTAAATTAAACAATGATACTTAGCTTAAGATTATTATAATATCTTTCTAACCTAAACAAAATTTTGTTCAAACTTAAATAATTATGTTTGCATTTAAACTTCAGCATCAAACTAAACATAGTAAAGATCCAAATTTTAGTTCAATAACTAGATAATTTAGGAATCTATTTACCCATAAAGTGATTAAAATAATTCATTAGGTGAAACAATAGAATCGTCAACTAGTTTTGTTTGGATAAGTTAATTTATATTCTTTTTAGTTTAAATGGTTTCAACTTTTTTATTACTATCCTCAAATAATTTTACCTTATCAAATTAATTTTTAATAACATCAATCTCTGACAACACAAACTTAAGACAAAATTGTTTAAGAGTTACTTAGTCGGCTACCGTAAGCTCAGTTTCACTTATGCTTTCTATATTAAGTTCACTTAATAGTGATTTTCCTTATAAATATTTACAGATTAATCCTTAATATTCGTTTTCTTTGGCTAAGTCTAGAGCTAATTAACCAATAAGCATAGAATTATTAACAGATTACATAAGTTCTCCTATAGCTTAACCAAATTAGATTGGAACTTATTTAGTATTCAATAGAACTAATATTCTAAAACCTATATTTTATAATTAGCTTGAGACACCATAAATTTATTCTCTAATTTTTTATATAAATCTAAGGGATGGTAATTTTGCTAGTGCTGTTGAATATTATTTTTCAAGGAATTTAAGTTTTTCATCTTTCTTTTTCTTTTCTTAATCCTTTTATTATTGAATATGCTCGTCTAATGCGTTTTTAGCAGCCTTAACTTATGTTATAAATGGTAGCATTCCGGCAGGCATTATTGAAAATCTTAATAATCTTATACATGATTTTTAAATTACTTAGAATATTGTAACCAGCACATCGACACAAGCGTGCTTATGTGAATTTCTTAAAATAATAGTTGCAGCATAAATTAATTAAAAGCTCTGTATCAGTTACTCTGTTGAATCTTTTAGAGATTGACCTTGCTTTTGTAATGCACTCTCAGCATTATCAAATGGAAACATTTGTGGCTAGACTTTAAACTGTTTATTTACTGGAGTTGGCTGTAATCTAGATATAATGCCAAAATAGTGTCTATCAACATCTTATTAGTCAGACCATTCACACATCTATGAACCGTTCAGAGGTAAGAAGTTGTGTTTACTTTGTCCGAATGATATTTACATTAGTAAAGTTCTTATAAAAACTGTGGTTGAAGCAATAGTGAAATTTATCTTTTGTTGCGCTGAAACAAGTAAGCAATTAGAAGCACATAATAAAAATGTCATTAGATGTGTGCTTAAATTTTAAAGAATTTATTCATCAGAAGTGAGTCTTGTTAAAAATGTGAACAAAAAATGAAAACATGGAGCTGACAACTTTGTTGGATAATTTTCAAGCAATTCAATGAGTTAAGTAGAAACTGAAAACAAGGGTTGTTAATAACCACAGCGTACTATAGTTACCAGCAATCTGGCAAAGGCAAATATAATTTAATCATATTTGGAACAAAATTCTGCTTATTGGAATGACTCACGGTTGCATTGCGTTTAATATTACTTTGTATACCAAGCCAGAAGTTTATTCAATATTTATGGTGTATTGATTCTGGACTGCTTTATAGTCTTTTTATCTGACTGTGACACATTAAATTCAATCAAATTGATTAAATCAACCATTTCACTCGTTTTAGTAGTATGAGTAGTTTATTGAAGCACCTAAAGTGCTTCCATAATGGTTGACATGATTGGTGTGGGGACATAATATTTGAGTCAATCAGTGCAGAATTATCGTTAAACGCAAGTAATCGGATAATTACCATTTCCTTATATGACTGATTTGAACGTAGTATAAGAAATATTTCCGTGTGATATTTGCAAGTAGGAGTTCGTGTCCAGGAATGATCATTAGGTGCATTGCGAAACGAATTTTCACATTTAGAACAGATCCCGTAGACGTGAAGGTTTGCCTCCACTCTCACTTAAAGACTATTACGTTCAAATTACAACTGCACATTAGGACCTCTACCAGAAAGAAGAGACGAATATAAAGGTTCACGTTGAGCCCGAGTTCAAGTTCACTCAGTTCAACTGCATTTTCTGCAAGCTCTCCTTTCCGAATTTACTTGAGCACATGAGAGAGCACGGCTTCTTCATCCCATACGCAGATTACTGTGTAAAAGTTGATAAATATATTGAGTTTTGCCAATATAGAACGTTCACTTTGAGATAGTGCTTGTAATGCAAGCAATATTTTGACACCCTAGATCAATTGCAACGCCACTTTTACAGGAAGAATCATTTGCATTTTGACTACGATGTGGACGACTTCAGTTAATTCTACGACTTCAGAAAATCGTACCCGAAAGAAGCCCGGAACGAGGAGTTCGCAAAATTTGTTCCCTTCGTTTTGTACTCGAAAGAGTACATGGACAAGCTCAAAGCAGAGGGAAAAATAAGAATCGGGAAGGAAATTGTCGTTCCAAAATTCCTAATTGAGGAAACGGAACGACGCAGGCAAGCAGAACTGTAACGGAATGCGTAAAGGTTCTAGCAATACGAAATATTCGACAGACAGCTGATGGGCGAGGTATAAAAGGATGAAGCCTTGACGGATGGTTAGAGCACGATGAAGTGCTCGAAAATGCAAATTTGCGTTATTATAGGGGCAATGGTGGCCGTATGGAGCATCATGTGGGTCGCAGAAAAGATACTCAAGTGAAATATTATTTTAATTATTTAACATTGATTTATATAGATAAAAAAGATGACAATTGTATAAATATAAATAGTTTTATGATTGTATAAATATAGTTGAATAATAACACGAATCACCCCCAGTTGGGACAATATGCGATTGAGAATATCTGGCGACATTGACCATTTCTCAATTAAAGGGTGAAGTGGGATTTATATTTAATATTATACACTTGTAGAACACGACTAATGTTTTCACTTCCAATGAACCAAATTCTACTTTCTAGTGTCAAAACTTTAGCAGGAAACGGTAGATGTAGCTCAACTGATGGTCCAGTGGGCCATTCGTCTCTTGCTTTCCCCAGAGCTTTAGTTTACGATGAAAAAACCGAAACTATTCTCATTGCAGATAATTTTCCTACAGGAGTTAGAGCCGCCAACGAATCACAAGTTCAAACGATTCCTTTTATGTAGAAACCACGTTTGGACATTAAAATCTCGTGTATGAAATTTAATCCAAAACAGCCGCAAATTATTGTGTTTTGTGATCCGATGCACAATAAAATAAGGCGCTTCAACACTGATACCAGAGAGGTGAACGTGCTTACTGGTCAGGTTTCCGGCTATTAAGACGGCTTTCTCACCGAAGCGCTGTTCAAACGCCCTTCCTGCGTTTCTTTCGCATGCGAGGGACGTGTGCTACTAATAGGTGACGGAAACGGGTGCATAAGATGCGCTGACCTCGAATCTGGTTAGGTTTCAACCCTATGTGGAAACCTAAACTACAAACAAATAGAAACGGATAAAGTATATTCACTGGACAAAATAGGATTCAAATAAATCAGCCATATTCAAGTGTCTAAAAAATAGCAGGGAATTTTATACGTTTCAGATGCAGGTTAACATTGCGTTATTCAAGTTGACACCATAAAGGAAACCGCTGAGGTAATTCTGGGTGTACCAGGTAGGGCTGGTAGATCAATATTACAAGGAACTTATTAACTTAATACACCCGGAAGCATTTGCGAGCTCGAGGACGGGACCTTGATCATATGCGATACTATGAACCACAGCTTAAAACACTTTGACCCAATATCAAAGCAATGCGTAAATCTGAGTCGTTCAGTTAAAGGATGGGTTGATGGTACCATATAGGATGCGTGTTTTAACGAACCAACTGATATTATTTACAGCTAAGGAAAACTTTTCATTGCAGACAGAGGAAACCACGTAATCCGCATTGTAACCATTAAATCACAAGAAGAATTCGAGCATGTAGCACTTGTAAAATCGATTAGGTTAGATGAGACCATTGACGATTACAAATCTTAATTCAAATTTTACTGTAGAAACTGTCAGATTCAGTGCGGTCTTGGTAATGACAGAACCTGTGATAGATGTGGAAGCTTTGACATCATTATTGTAGATGACGGCGAAAATTCATACAAACAGGAGTAACTTGCATCTCAAATTTTGTATTAAAAGACTGGTAACATTAAAGTTGAGCCAAGCAGATCAACTGATAGTCCAAGTTTGCGTTCTTCAGTTGTATAGAATATAAATGCGACAAAAAGCCCAATGAATAAGAGTATGCAATAGTCACTAAATTTAGATAGTCTTTAAACGTTAACAGCTAAAGTTCAAGATAGGCAAAAGAAAATATAAGCCAAGCGTTAAAATGATGTGTCATTACCAGAAAAATAATCTGTTAACTTTGCATAAATCAAATTAAAAAATAACATTGAGGCAAAGAACATTTAATCTAACTAGTAAGAATCTTAACAACAAATTGAGTCTGAATACGAGTAAATATTATCTGTTCCATCAGTTGATAATTAAAAGAAAGCTTCCTTATTACTAACATCTGAACCACCGCCGATACGTTAGCTTTAGAATTATGGTCCAATTTCAGATCCCCTAATAAAAGATGAACCAATTATTAAAAATAATCAACCGGCAACAGTAGAAATGTTTAACAAACAATTCCCTGATTCGTTTGTTTTAAATCAATAAACCTTTGAACTTTTGTGCGCTGACTTTAATACAACTGAACTAGCTAGCGACCTATAAGCATGTCCAGAGTCAAATGTTAAAGTAGCGCTTATCACAAATAAAACAGCATCTTCAAATTACTAACAATAGCTTGAGTAGTTCGATCCAATTTTATTTGTAAGAGGTGTAGAAAAGTCGGGCAGATTTGAGTATCCACTCCCAGTTAACAAAGTTGGGATTCAATTTACTCAGTTTGCAGAGCCTGAAGAGACAATTATTTAACTGCAAATTAATAGCGATTACGAGTTGGTTGAAGTTTTTGCTACAATCGACCGTGCTAACTGTATTGAGTACTTCAAAGAACTTAATTTTGGCTAGGAATTCATTAGAAGCATCAAGAAAACTAAGTGTGTTCAAGCAGGACTAAGCCAATTGTTGAAATTCGCTGAAGTGGAACATCCTGGTATTTACACTATAAGAATAGTTGCATAATTCACTAACGGTAAAAGAGCTGAATTTAAAGTCAGATTCGGATGTGGAGCAGTCAAAGGAGCAAACGCAGGAGAATTCGATGTCATTCAAATCGTATTTGAAGAATGAGTGAGATAATCAAAATTATTATTACATAATATATATATATATATATATATATATATATATATATATATATCGATAACAATATAAACAGTCAATAATAATAAACATATTATTTAAACAAAAATGAAATATTTACAAAATATAATAGTTTAAACAAATATTAATTTAAATGCCGGTTTATTAATTAAAAAGTAAATTTTCCACTACAAAACGTTATTAATATACTGTACTGTTTAAAACATAGATTTGTAAAAAGCGTAGATAGAAAAGGATTTATCGCGAATTCAACAAGCTTTTTAGTATATGGACGTGGATTAGTATATTGAGACTATCATAGTGGACGAAAGCGAGAAAACGTTTTTAAACATTTCTAGCATGCTCTCTGACTTAATTATTAACGTGACAGCTACTCACCGTATATTAAGCCAATATTTCATGGATAACAATGTTACACAGGTATGCACACATCCTGACCACCCAGATCTACAGCAATCTCCTGTTTACAACAACGCAAAGGTAAATTTAAATAATTACGTAACTTTAAACCACGTTCAAGATAATTGCTCATCTGTTGACATAATAAATCTGTTTAAAAACGCGATTGTGGACAAATTCCCGCTCAAATCGCAACTTGTTCTCTACGAAAGCTCCGGGAACGTGATTTCGTACCCGTTCACAACGAATAAATTCATAACTGATGAGTACAGCCGCCGAATTCTGAACTTTTATGGACTCAGGGTTAAATTTCTGTATTAGTGCAAGAACCGCTTCACTCAATCTCCGTTTGACTTCAATTTCGCATACGATAGACAATAAAAATTCTATAAAACACCAGAAATTCTCTCAAAAGACTCGGATCTAACGTCATTTATATAATAATTATCTGTTTACAAACAGAAAACGGCTGTGTGCTACGATGAAGATGGATATCAATCACTTGGTGACAAGTTCTGGTCAATAATAAACGACAGCTAGCTTTTAGACTTCGTTGCGTAAACGTACACAAGTGAACCTGAAACAATAAAAGTTAAAACCATTTTCAGAGAGTTAAACAGAACGATATCCTAATTACATCTAAATGAAAAATTTAGATTATTTTGGGCAACAACACAGTATGGATCTGGGCAGGATAATGTAGCCACCAAAATGCAAATTATAATATAGGATACTGAATATTTCGAAACTTAGGACTAGGCTCTACACTATCTAAAGGACTACCCAGAAATAACAAAAGAAAACCAACAAAAGCATCAATTCGAGATTATAATAATCGAAAACACAAAACTTAAGAACCCGATATCAAAAATTCTGTAATAACAACTTACGCTGTCTTATATTAATCTCGACATTGACGAATATATAGCACACCAGTTCTAAATAATAGAATGGACTGAATCTTACCATATGTTGCCACGATTTACAGACGCATTTGGTCAAGAAGTTATTCAAATATGCACAAAAATTAATCAAAGAGCTAGGTTTAATGTAAGTGTTCTTTGTCAGCAATTTCCCGTTTAATAATTGTTTACCAACAAAGGACTTCAATTTATAGTAAATACTGATATTGAATAATACATTGCAAAAAACTCATAGATTAAATTTAACTACAAATACTTTTTAGCATAATTATAACATTAATGGTATTATCATATAAATTAATACTCAATGAGTTCAATTGCTATTAATGATTCCAAATTGTTATTTACGGATATAAATTATGAAAATATTAGGTTTATATTGCAAACTAGGCCTATAGATAAATAGTAATATAAATTAATTGCCCAAATTTAGTAAACAACTTTCCCCTTTATATATAGTTAATGTATAACAAATGAATAGACTGGTTATTTCTTCACAAATAATTAAATTCATGTTGATTGTACTCAACCACATTTAAATACTGAACAAATATTCAGTAATTAAGAATAAAATATAGAAGGTGCATTACTTCTGTCTAACAACACATTCTCATAATTTTCTGCAATATAAACTTACTTGGCAAAAAGTAATGTAAGTTCTACAATAGGAAGAATGTCTAGAAACAACATATCACTTGTAAGAAGTGATTTTATATTGGATTCCACATGCCTATAGTTCATATAGGATTTGATTTTTGATTATCCTAATAGAGAATATTTCACTATCGCAAAATACAACTACTTTTAGAGATTCTGTCATTATGAGGAAAATGGAATTCAAAAAGCATAAAACTTTACATTTCTGGTCAAAATGCACCTCAATATGTTTTTCACTGACTATTTGATATTCCCAAGTGCAAAAATTAGCTGGATGTTTGGTTCTGGAGATTTTAATGTCATTAATCAAGAAATGTAAACACTCTATCCTTCAACAGATAACCATTTAGAAACTTTGGTACGAGAAGGTGTTTTATTTTGTAGGATGCATGATGAATGTGACGGATTAGTGAAAAAACTAGAGTTTGGAAATACATCGATGCTCAAGTCAGATACCTTCAGATAACTAGATAATGTAAACGGAATTATATTCAAGATGATTTTTTAACCTAACTTAACTTTTAATTGCACATTATAAACATTCAACAATGACCTGATGAAAGATAGTCAAATGCGTGCTCAATATGTTCAAAATGGGTTTTAAGAAATATCTAAAATTTAAAGTATTGTATTTAGTAAATATCAATACAATATTTTGCTCTTAGTTCTTTTAATTAGTACACTACTGTTTGTAATATTAACTATAGTGATGTGATTGTCATTTTTTATCAAAATGTTATAACTACTACACGGAGTGGCTATAATATTAAATTCTTTTTAGTCAGTATAACATGTATGTTTCACTCCACAAACAAAATTTTGTAATGTAGATTGAATAGTTTTTAAACAATGTGCTAACAAATCCAGATGAGAATTTACAAATTTTATGCGATTATTTTGCTAAGTAAGTTAAAGAACCATTTAAGTAATTCTTAATTGAGTTAAGTTAAAGTAAATTAACATGTAAAGATGCTACTCCGATAATAAATGCTCTTAGAATATGCGTGTCTCAGGGTATAGTTGATAATTATGTTGACCCTCTGGACAAGTAGGAATAAGTGCTCTAATTGCAGCTTCATTTGCAAGAGCAGGATTAGGATTACACTTAGGTGAATCTTGGCATGTCTCTATTGGATGTGTTGAAGTAATTATCACTTTCAGAGTTGCAAACTGAGTCTCAGCGTATTTAAACCGTGCTGCACGAGTTACAGCCTCAGTAGAACCAAGTTGCGGCTTCCGAAATCGAGCAGATTAAGCAGCAGATTGACGAGCATCTCTAATAATCCCTTTAAACCTACAAGGCTCATTTGAAGGATTTCATCCGCGAAACTGCTCAGGAGTACACAAGTTAGCTCAAGGACGTGCTTCTGCGCGAGCTCTTCAGCCAGGTGTCCAAAGTGGACGAGGAACTTGCAAATAAAATCGGACGCGTGCACAGGGACCTTATTGACCTCGAATCCGATGTACAGGTTCAGTCACCTCAGAAGCGTTCAGAAAAGGTCGTTTAGTCATTTTAAACGGCCAGACCTTAAGCTAATACTCAGGACTCACAGAAAATTCCCGTTTTAACGAAAATGGAACCTTTAGTTCAGGAAGACAGCGATTTCGTGGAGGAGTTCAAGCAGCTTCAAACCACCAGAACCGTTTTGAAGTCCGTTGGACCTTAAGAAGTTAAGGGCGACATTATTAGAAAAGATGTTCACCCAGCTGAGCTCTCCCCAATTCTGACCAGAACTCAAATGTAACAAAAACAGTTGAATCAAGAGGTAAAAAATCCGCAGACCTTAGCGCACCTTAACAACGAGCAGATCATATTATAATCGCAGTAATTAAAAATACATCAACAGAAACTGGAGCTTCAAAAGGAACAAAACGAACTTGAAGCGGAAAGAACGAAGTTCATGCAGAAATGCCTTCAATTACAATAGGAGCAGGAAAAATTTAAACAGTCACAACTTGCGTTCCTTGACACTCCAAAAACGAAAAAAGAAAACGCCTACACCCCAGAAGATCAAAACGAAAGTCAAACAGTTTATAATGGTCAAACTTATTATAACGATCAAAATCAGAATGTTAGAAGTCAAATGTAAAGTAGGAGTCAAATAAATGACGGAAGGAATTTGGAGCAGATCAATCAGAGCAAGTACGCGAGCAACTTCCAAGAACTGGACATAGAAATCCAAAAGAAGGAAGAAGAGGTCATCGCACTCGACAAATCAATCAGAGAATTCGAAAAACAAAAACACACCGAAATGAGAAAAAGCTAAATGAACAGAAGCTAAATGCCCGCTGCTCAAAGCCAATATCTAAGCCAAAATGACCTGAAAACTTCACATCTGCACAAACCAAGAAACGACTACGCAACTCTCGTTACACACAACTCGCAAATAGAACTCGAAGACCTGAACTTCAGACTCAACCAAGTAGCTCAACAAACGTCTAGAGCTCTCGAAGCTATTCAAATGACACTCAGAGAACAAAACCAAAAAATAATGACCGCATCCAGCGTCAGCGGAGTTCCAACCACCAGAGAAACCCAAAAACTTCATATTCGCCTGCAACAACTGGAATTTGAAGTTGCACAACTGAGAGAAAGCAAAATGTGATGAAATACTTATTTAATATCTTTTTACTAAATATATTACAAGATAAATACAAATTCTGGAATTTTACATATCACCTACAAAATCCAAAAATTCGCAGAAAATGGGACACAAATGCATCAACATATAGTTGTGTAACCATATATTACAAATTCTATATATTCAATCAGATCAGATTACCAAAAATCAAAAATTTGAAAATTATGCGGAATTCAATCACTGTAACTAAAAATCATATTTTAAAGTCGTTAAAATATGCTATATCGGCTTATTACCGTTTAATTTTATTTATCTTCTTCCATAACATCTAGAAAATCATAATTTGGTTCAGATTCACTTGGATCTGTCATTGATGACGTAAAATTATCATCATTATAGTCATAGCTCATAGAAAATGCAAGTTTAGAAAGTGGTTCTTCAATTTCTGGTACTTAACGCTTTGATGAAATCATTGGAATTTGGAAATAATGGAGTGGAGCAACTAAATATTTTATGACAATAAAATTTTACATATTATAAATAATATTGCAACATTTATCAGATTGAAAATTCAACTTGATAAAATATGATAAATATAAAATACAGCTTACAATTTCTAATGCCATCCATACATAATGTTAATTAGATTAATATATAACTCATATTGTTTCTACTTTGTATAGGTCTTCTTTTTAAATCCAAAACCTAGGTTTAAATCTATTGTTTCTTGTTATTTGTTCCAATTTAAATTTTATCATCTTTGAATGATGCTTTTTAAATATTTTTTCGGCTTCTTCAACTTTAAAACCCGGACGTGATCTATTCTTTTCCCAAAATGTTCCTAATCTTTCCTCTTCTTCCTTAGTCCATGGTGTATCAGTGCATTCTAAATACTTATTAAATAAAGACCACGGATGTCTGTTTTTAAAATCTTTAGCAAGTTGAACCCAGTTAACTTTTATCTGATCGTTTTTCAATTATTATATTTTCCCTAATAATCTAGCTGATTCATCGAGATCCCATTTAACACGGTTATATTATTCATTTCTAGCTTATGGTTGATAATCAGGAAGATTTTATAAATCACGATATGAACGTGGCTTCATGTGAGAAGTGGATAAATATTATTATAATTGATAGAATGAATTTAAATGTTTGATTCACTTCTCTTTAATGACAAAGAATAATTTGATACTAAGTAATAACAGAATGTATCATATTTTCACTATTTTTATCGCTATCTCAATTGAGTATATAGTAGAGAAAATAACAGTCTTGCCAATAGATATGGATGAATATTTATTAAACAATCCGTATTTTCACGCTTTGATGAAATAAGGTAAGTATTATGGCAAGGACATGCTCATTATAGCTTCTGGTATTGAGTGGCATTATGCGATAGCTTAAATTTATTCAACTTCTGACGATTTTGTGTTTGTATTGTTGTAGAAATTTGTGTCTGCGATTCCCTCCTTATTGATTATGTCGTCAATAAATTTGTCTTTGGGGTATATATGTATGAGCGATTACATTTAGCAGATAACTTTGGTTCAGATTTGGTCTTCTGGTCCTGTGCATCATTTTGACGTGTATGCGGTCGATTTCCTCTTAGGTATTATCTGCTTGTCACTGTACCAACTCTCTTCATATTACAAATTGAACAAACTTCACGTATACATCGTAACAATAGTTTTATCCCTTCTCTTCCGTGCGTCCAATATCCTATATTAATTTTCAACTTCCTCTTTCACCAGATCCTTCGACTCAACACCACTGTGTTAGTTGTATTTACAGGCAATTGGGTTCCTAATTGGGGAGCTAACGCACAAATTCGAGCACCAGCCGCACCAGCTAACGAACAAACCAGTTCAACGGAAGTTAAAAACGCTGAACAAAAAGCAATTTCACAAAACAGTTACAAGTTACGTTCTGGACGTCCTCATGTTCAGCTGCGTTTATATCCACTCCACAATTCTATTAAGAGGAAACAGTATATTGAATTTGGTGTGTCACATTATTTGCAAGGTCATTTATACACTTATTATTGCAGTTTAATTCATTATGTGCTTGCAATACTAAGAGTACAGCTGCAAGGCGGGTGTTATACCAGGAAACGTGATTGGGAGGTGGATTGTGCTCTCTAGTTAATTTATTTGCGGATACGTTATTAAAAACATATAGAACACAGTGGTAGGACCGTACCACCCACGCATATTCACCGCACTTATAGCGGGAATGTCCGTCATGTTCGGGATGTGCGGGTACACTTGCAAGTTCCTGTTCAACTGGATGGTAGAAGGACTCAACAAATTCATATGTAACATATTCAATGAACGCAAACGGAAACTTATCAGCAAAAGAATCAAATAATCAATTTATGAATGAAAACAGAAAATACCACTTTTATAAGTCAGCAGCAAAATCAAAGGTGAACTAAAATATTTTCAACTTTCATTCATTCTTTTTAAATCAATTTATGTCTAAAATTATTAACTCCTAAATTTTATAAATTAGATTAAATTAGTATCATTTATGTTATATGAAGAACAAACACATATCTTTCCACTTTAATGGATAATAGTTATTAGTTTAAAATTATAGTTGTCGGTGGAGTTGGTGTTGGTAAAACGTGCTGTATCTAAAGATTTTGCAATAATTTATATAATCCAGAATATAAAGTAACAATTGGAGCTGATTAAATACATTCCTCCGTTCATATCAGATAAGGAAGGAAAGATATCAAAGTAGGTGTGGATTTTTGGGATATAGGTGGTTAAAATAAAATTTATAAAACCATGGATAAAAGCTTGTAAAATGGCTATTTAACATTAGATTTAACGCGTGCATACTACAACCACTCGTTTGGCTGTATTGTTGTTGGTGATTTAAGTGATCCGACTAATTTTTTGGCTGATATTAAAAAATGGAAACGTGATATTAATGAAAAAGTAAGATTTCCTTTTACGAACGAGTAAGAAACAATTCCAATCATTTTGATGATAAACAAAGTTGATATCGCTAGAAACAATTACACCAGCGAAATTAGAACAGAACTATCTGATTTAGATTTTGATGGTATATTTTGCACTTCTGCTCTAACAGGAGAAGGTCTTAAAGAAGCTATTGAATTTATAACTTTAATAATGATTGAAAAGTTTCAAATTGTAAGATAAAAATATCCATAACCTTCGAATATAATTGATCCGGAAGGAACCTAAGTTTAAAAGTCATGGTGTTGCTGGTGAGATATTTTTTAAGGGATACAAAGACTGGGGGGAGATATGATAAATATTTATACTTATAATATTAATATATGGTGTTAGTTACTATGTATATAGATGTAATAATAGGTTTAACACCTCTTATTGTAATAGTAGTTATTATGTACAAGTATAATAATAAATAAACCCTCTTGGAATTGAACCCCAGAGCACAGGCATACCAACGCACTAACTATTAAGCCATAAAGTCACAGAAAAGCTTATATTATTAATTTATAATAGTTAATATTGCATTGTTAATGTTATGTAAAGTGATGATTAAGTGATGTTTGATTGCATAATATGGTTATATAATATATCTATAGCTGAATTATTGAATTATAAAGACACTAAATTTTTCACTCTTAAAATCAATGAACTAAAAACAGGTTTATAAATGGCTGTATGCAAAACAAAGATAAATCGATCTACAAATTATCGTATATATGTATTAAAATAAGAATTATTGCCAATCATAGCTATAACTAGTGTGGTAATGTGTTTCACCCAAGTAAATAGATCCTTTTTAAAGTAATGTAAAATATTAATTAGCTAATAATAATTTGAACACTAATATAGTGCTTTTCTAACATAACTTTTCTGAATAATTACAGCTCAGACAATGAAAAATGTTATATTTTGTCTAATTGCATTTCTACAATTTTACATTTATCCTATCTTAAAGTGAGGTATTGTAATCAATAACAATGCTTTCAATTTATGAAAATATTGTATTTTAATACGTGTTCGTTTTTGATGTTAGAATATATTGTGTTGGTAAAGTACAATTTGTTGGCGTGCAGCAGCGAAAATAGGCTTTTCACACGAAACAAAAATAGCATACAAGTTCGTAATGTGTAACTACTTGCATTTCACCGTGAATATATCAAACAATAAATTCAAAGTGACAATAAAAGTAATAATATATAACTTATTTCCGTTAATTATCTCAGTCGAAGTCTACGATGTCTCTGATGTCGAATCCTTCTTTGTCCCATGTCCACCTTCCGAACTCGAGTGCGTTCTTCTTTGCCATTTCGTCCAGCTCTTTGCTTGCTGAGTAGTCCCCTTTGGGTCCGTTTGTCTCGAATCCGCCCAGTGCAAGTTGGTCGTAACTTATTTTAAGATGTGGGTTTGCTTTATCCTGTTAGCATATTTTACCCCAGACGGCGTTTGTGGCCGTGCAGAACAGCTCGGCCGTTTCGTTGTGGATGTCTTGGTATTTGGCCATTTGTAAGCGCTGGTGAACCATTACGTTCTACTTAAGGTTTTGCTCCTCAAGTTGTTTCAATTAATTTTACTTGTTAATGAGTTCGCTGAGGATCTCGTCGTTTTTGAACTGCTTCTTGTTCTTGTACTCGTTCAGCTGGTGCTCGTCGAGGGAGGAATTGGCCGAAACTTTGTTTTAAAGGAGGTATGCGGACACATCAAGTGGTGCCTGCACGTTGAGGTCGTCCGGATCCGAATATTGTAATAAATCAAGTAATGGGTTCTTCTGGATCACGTGGGCGATGAGAGGGGCGATGTCGGCGTACTGGGTCTCGTTGTCGTTCTTCTACTAGTAGTTGTCCAGGTACTTGACCAGGTTGTCAACCCTAAGTTAGTTTTCACGCCTCTAAAAGTTCTTCAAATCGGTGAGGAACTTCTGATTAGACAGCGTTGGCACTGGAACGAGGAAGTCCTGCGACTTCTGCTTGTAAATGCGCTCAGAAGCCTCGAGTTAAATGTGCTCGGCCTTGTACTCAACCGGCCACCTGCGGCAAAAGTATGTCAGCACAATATCGTTGAAACGGTTGTCTTTATCCACAGTAGAATTTGGAAGCTCAATCAGCTTGTTTATGTACTCCTTAACTAACAAACCGGTCTGAGCTGCTATGGACTTAACCAACTGGCGGTAGCACTTCATGCGCTCCAATTCATAATTGCTCGCTGGTGGGATATAGTACGGGCTCATGTAATAAATTCCTTTTTGGAACTATTCAAGTTGTAAACCCGGGTTGGGATTCGGGTACATCACCGCGCACATCTGGCCGCACTTGCACTGAAGTGATTGAGTTGAGGAAACGGTGTTGTCCTTTTCGTCCTGTTTCTAAACCTCATTGGAAGTAACAGAGTTCACTGGGAGGAACTCGATTTCTCTTTCTTCAAGGCAGAATAATGGAGACAAAACAGCTCTGATGCGTTCCTCTGGAATGCAGAAGAATTTATTCTTCACAGATTCCCAGAAGTCAATTAAGTGTTGCATTGTCTGCTCTTCGCCTGAAGCTGCTGGCTGTGGAGGCGCTTCAACTTCAAGTGGTGCTGGTTCGTTCACGACAGTGTTCTTGAACTTGAGCTGGTATGGAGATTGAGATCTGAGTGTTCTTCCGTACACATCCTTCAATTCAGCTTGACCGGTAATTTCCATTTTACTATATTTCTTGAATATTGGACCCAAGATTTTAGTTGGGAAAGTCATGCTGCTTACATTCAAGTTGTTGAAGAACTGAGGGAATGTAATGCATTATCTCTGCTGCAACATCCAGCTCTTAACAGTTTGAAGTTGATTCATGAACTGTGCTTATAAACTTGAATGTTTAGAGGTAGGCTCAGATGGGTTTAGAATGTTTACCAACGCTTAATAACACTGTTCAGTTAAAGTTACTGATACAAAGCCATGTTCTTTCTTGCACTGAACTATCTCACAATCTGGAGACATTTTTTCGTTTTTGAGCAACTAAGCTAGCTTTAGACCACGCAAACGACCTAAGACAATTTAATTTCTTGATGTCATGGCCTTGGAAGTGGTACTGAATGCGTTGTTTGTGAATGGGATTGAGTAAATCAATGTGTTCAAATTTATTTGAATATTGCTTGGCTGATTATTGAGTTCAGCGTACAGCTGAGATAACTGATTTACGTTCAAAGAGTAGCTTTCATTTTTGCACAGTAAAAAGTTCTTGAACTAGTTAATATCCTGGAGTTTGGATGGTTGGTTGTTCAGATAGTTGAACTCATCCTCACTAATAGAAGCGCCAGCTTACTCAGAGATTTGAAGTAATTGGTCCATATTCTCGGTGATGAATCTGTAAATATCATCTTCTTCGTCCATAATGTGCTCATCGTGGGTGTTCAATGGTTCGTTAACTTCAGCTGGGACGAAATCATTCAGCTGAATGTGCAAAGTGGTATCATTTTCGTCAATGCCCAATAATTTCTTGATAATTTTCTCAAACTGATAGTGTTCGAGTATCTACTAACCTAAGAAACCAATGAATGTTTAGCAACTATAACCTTTATCAATTGACTCTTTCAGTTGAGCCGAGAACTTTTTGGTCAAGAAGTTTTGATCGACAAGACTCAGAATATTGGCCTAACATACGCTCTGAGGAAGCATTATTTATTAGACCAAAAAGGTTTACATTTACTTAGCTTGCTCAAATTAGCTTGCGTTAAGCTGCTTGGAAAGACTTGATTTACTAAAGTCTAGGACAAGCGGTAAATAGTAATACTACCTGTCAGCAGCACTATAAACAAGTCCAGGACAATAGTCTTTACTTTGTTTTTGCAAATCGCTCAAAAGAGTAAGCAAGTTTATGTCGAACGCGGCATATTCTCCCATTTCAATAAACTCTGCGACAGTCTTTGGCTTCTTCTTCAACATTTACTTAGGAATCAATATTTCAAATTGATCGCCGACATATTTTACACGTTCGCAGTTAGTTGCATCAAGCATAGCTGGGTGAATAACTTGTTATTCTTCTTGCTTAAGAACAACTGGAGCCTGATAAAATTATTACACAGGGAAATTTGCAGCCAACATTTTTTCAACAAATATCTCAAATGATGGAACGAGCACAGCGTCTCCATTTGCTATTGGAGCTGTAAACAACAAATTTGCTTAAGTGGTTTACAATCTAACTGCGTTTTAGTGAGGGCACTTGGATAAGTTCACTAAATTTTGTAAATCGTTTTCAGATAATTACTGCGATTCTGAATTGAAAGCCGCGTTAAGCTGCTCAACGTATATCTCACGTTTTTAACTTGGTTGGTACATTGCCTTAGAAACAGAATGTGGCTCATAATCTCCACGAGCACTTTAAAACATATGTTTGTGAGTTGGTGGTTTAGGCTCAGCTGGAGGGTGGATGTACAAACCATAAACATGATCTCCTGGCTCGTTGGTATCTTCTAAAAATAGAGGGTTAGTTTCGTTGACAAACTTTTATAAATCTCCTGCTTCGAATTATTTAGTATATTTAGTAGTTTGGTATTACATTCCACTCTTCGGCAATTAGCTGACCGGTTGATCATTTAATTGTTATAACGAAAAAGTGGTCATATATTGCAAAAAGCTGAGTGGGTTTTCTGGGGCTGCTTCAATTTCTTCAACATTTTCTTGTTGGTCTTCAGCTTTGTTTTCATCTAAGGTCTTATTGTTGATGGATTCGTGAACTTGGTACTCTTCGAACATAATTTCTGGCTCGATAATGTCAGCTTACTAAAGTAAGCATACACCAAAAATCTGAGTAAAGCCCCATGCATTGTAGAAGCTGGGTATGGAATGTCCTTGTTACAATTCAATGTATGAATTCTATGTGTTCATCACGACTCTGTGGAACAGAACATGATTTATTCCACGTAATAGCAGCATAAGGCTTTCTACGAATCCTTTGATGTTGAACTTTCCGGTCTGCAGGCTTTCAACCAGATGTTTGGATATTGTCTGATACATGAATATTTTCGAGTAGAATCCCTGGCTTAAGTGCACCAATGTCGGATTTTCGAACAAGAACTTAACACGACTTTTATCAACCAAATCTTCATCCATGAGTGAGGTGATGAGGTTCTCAAGGTATTTTCCACCTATTTTATTCAATTACTAGCCCCCAAACTCAATTTTCTCCAGTTTCTGGAATTGTGCGATGATTTCGCGTAAAAACGTGTTGAAGTTTTTCAGTGTTGAGGATTCGAACCAGTATTTTGATCCAATTTGCTGTTCGTGGTTGGTCTGTAGCAGTGATCCAGTGAAGCTGATTCCAAGGTCTTGGAATTTCGTTGATTTCATGTGTTCTTTGTACAGTTTTTAATTTTCAATGAAGAGTTCTGGGAATAGTTGCATGAGATTGTCCAGTTCATTCAGATCCACTTTTTGTTTCCTCTTATTTTTCTGGGTGGTTGTTTTCGTTTGTTCCGTTTCCGAGTCTGAGTCATCTTATTTTGTCTTCCTCTTGTTCGAGATGCTTTAGCTTTACTCTAAAGTGGTTTGGAGTAGGTTCTTGGGCGGTTTCAGGTTGAATATGACGTGCACTGTGTAATCGTCAGTGTCAAATTAATCGAACGTGTAAGTTTTGAATTCTTCGCACGTGCACGGATTTTACAGCATTGATTCCTCTTCGTTTTCAGCGCAAGCGACCGCGAGAACGATGATTTATTTTTTGTTTATCTCCTCTGGAACGGTTAATTAATTTATTAAGAATTTTTATTGGTCTTTGGTTCCAATTCGTATTTTTTGGCCCTTGTCCAGGTTAACCGTTTTCTCAAGGGCTCTGTAAACGACTCCAACGTCCTCTGGTTCAAGGAGGTCATCCAGGTTTACGTTCGCGCTGGCTAGTTCTTTGAGGGAGTAGAAACGGGTAAGGTCTTCTTGTAAAAGGTTTTCAGTGATTAAAGTGGTCAAATATTACTGTCTGAATATGAGCGGGTCGAAGGGGTTCCTGAAGAGCTACAAGCTGCTAGCTTACTAAGAGAGGGAGAAGAGGTAGTCGGGAGCGGCGTAATTGAATAATTTGAAGATTCCGGGCTTGTTCGCGCACGAACGCTGGAACTGCTGCGATTTTTAGAATTAACGATGAGCAGGCTTCCTTAAGTCAATTCCAAAGCAGCAAGAGATTATTTAAAAGCTGGCCTTCTATTACGTAAACACAAGTTTAAGAGCTTCGTTAAAAGTAACCTTAGAAGCCTGAGCGGATAAACGCTCGTCAGTTTAGAACAAAGCTACCGCGATCTCGTTCGGCACCTCGCGATTGTTCAATAAACACTGCAACCCCTCCACCAAAAGAGGATTCGCCTGCAAAAACTCGTACAATACCTGGTCCTACCCAAAATTAGTCTGACCACAACGCTGCATCAACGCCTTCGCCACACCAGGACAGACGTCCTGTGACAACAACGCAGTCGTCGGACAAGAAGGGACCGAATCCACAGATAACACATTACCGTCAGGAGCAGCCTGAGACACCTAACTCGGGCGCACCGCCACAGGGTTCTCAAAAGTTATCAAAAAACGACGTGGCATCAAAAATAAAGGTGGTGAAGCGGAATATAAATATTAATGCTTAAATTTAATATAAATACGAAATGTAAAACACTAGATGAAAATTCTTTGAGAAATTTAAATATACATAAAATATATAGAAAGTGCTCACACTTATATTTTCAAAACGATTTCCTTACCATATGCTTCTCTCAATATGTCATTTTTTTTAGCTGGTGTTGCTAAATATTCAGGAATAACGTTGAAAGATTAAGATTTAATTAATCCAGCTTCAATACAAGCAAGTGCTACAAGTTCTGAGCAATACAGATCCTTTGAATCTGGTTTAGTTGGAATTTCTAAAGTAGACCATAACATATCGAACCAATTCCTTTCATAGAGAACACCAATCATGCCTTCCCAGTCGCAAACATGCTTTGGTGCCACTTTTGGTATACGCAAATAAAGTGAACCGTTGTAGCTAGTAAGTTATGGTTCGAGCGGACGTATGTGTACAAATGGCATGTGCGCTTCAATAACAAAGGGTCTGACAACATCATCATCAAATTCTAAATCTTTAATTACAGATTCATATTGCTCTTCTTTGAGGTTTTTGCATTTACCACCCTTAACTTTTTCAATTATCTGTTTTGCGGATTGATGTATGACAACTCCACAATGGGTTATCTCGAATTTATTTGAAACGCAGTTCAATCCTTAAAAAAACTTGGTGCAGCATGAGAAAGTTGTTTAACCTGAAAATAAAATTACACTCATTTCGGGAACAGTAGTACAGTTAATTTTTTGCATTTGAAGTGGTAAATAACTTGATCATGTGTCTAAATATAAGTAATAAATGATATCTACAAAAATAGATAGTTTTTAAAAATAGAAAAAATGCAAAATTGCATTATGAAATACACTGCTTATCAATAATAGTTATCTAGATATCAATTTATTATTCATTATAATATCATATCTTTTATGTATTTTAGGACTGATTTTTCGTTTTAACTTAGCTAAGTTTCCCTATGTGTATTAATTATGCTATTTTCCTATTTGAAGGCAGGGTTGTTATAGATCCTGCAATAGTACTTGTTCTTCAAGCACACAACTCTTCGTTGTGGAAACTCCTCAGCACATATAACATCCCAGTCGTTTCCGTACTTGTCAACTGCCAGTTTGAGTTTGAGCTCTTCCTCATGTGTCCACTTTTAATATGACATGTGTGACTAGATGTGGTATTTGGAAATATTGATAATAAAATAGAAATATACTAGTTTCATGTAATTAAAAAAGTATTCATAGTATTACAGTAGTGTTTTCCTAATTTGAAATAGTTTAAATTACTATTACCAATGCTTTCTAAAACCTTACTCATATGGTATATGTAATATATCTCTAATTCAGATTGATGTAAATCAGTATATTATCCTATAATAAATATAATTTTGTTCATAAATAGGAGTTTTTTGTTTGCCACTATTTTGAACGATTCTATTCAAATTATAACATTGTAAGATTTGAAATACTCGAAAGTATAATTAGATGTCAAGCTAATGAAAGTAAATGAAACGTTCACACCAATTATAAATTCGAATATTTGGTTACTGTTATCTCATTTATTTACAATTCCAAATTTGATTTCGGCCTAAACCATTACTAATTTAAATTATTATCAATAGTTATAATTCGGGGATTCTTGAGTTGTCTACGAACCAACTGATTCTTGGGTTCGTTGATCCATGATTTAAACGACACTTATAGAATTTAAGTAAGAATATTACAGTTCACTACAGTATAACATCTCTAATGTACATCAGGAAGAACCTGTCGCTCCAGTTGAGTTCTTCTTTCTGGTCTGAAGGGCTATTCTAAATCACTTTCGCCTTCAAATCAGAAAAAATCAAGTCATTGTCAATAACATGTTGGTTATCTTTGGCGGCCTTCTTTCCTTAGCATTTTTAGTCAAAAGCAGGGTTGTTATAGATCCTGCAATAGTACTTGTTCTTCAAGCACACAACTCTTCGTTGTGGAAACTCCTCAGCACATATAACATCCCAGTCGTTTCCGTACTTGTCAACTGCCAGTTTGAGTTTGAGCTCTTCCTCATGTGTCCACTTTTAATATGACATATATGTATGATGTGGTGTTTTAGAAAGATTTATAATTTACGAGTCAAATGATTAATATAATGATATTTCGTGTATTCGGTATTCAATCAAATATAACATTGTTATAACATTATCGATTGTTATATTTAGAATTGGATTTATTTTGTCATATGATTCCTGCATTTATAATTTATATTAACTTAATCCCAGTATTATATTTGAGATTTATTTTTACATTTATATTATATTTATGATCTATTGATACAATGATAAGATGTTGTAATTTAAACATATTAAAACACTTTTTGTACCTATGTCCCATCGATTTACATATATTTATATACTATTATGTAAATTTTTAACAATATTTCTACATCTCCTATACATTCCTAAATACTAAATTTCAACAATTTACATATTTGTTATTATATTAAAATAGAATAACTGGTATATGGACCGTAATAGAAAAACTACATGATATTCACTGAAATGAAATATTTACTATTTATTGAACTGTACCTATGTCCTATAATTTATTGCAATACAGTAATTCAATTTACTACTTACTCGAATATTTTTTAAAATCTGTATATTTTGTATATTTAAAGTTTATAATCAATTTACTATTTTCACTTTAATTAGTCAAATATCAATATTCTTTTCAATCAAATTAAAGATTACAAACACTTTTTCACTCTCCTTTAACTCCTTTCTTTTCCTCTAGTGCCCAACTCAATTCATTCGTTTTAGATTCTTTTGTCTCTTTCGGCTCCGATTATCCGCTTATTTCAATCACATGAAGTTCTTGTAAAACAAGTTTCTTTGGCTCCTTTATCAATTCTTCAACAGAGTTTTTCTTCAAAATGTAAAACTTTTACAAATACAAAATAAACAGGCCGAATCCAACGAGGTCAGTGCAGTATTTGTACAAATAGAGCATTGAGGAGTAGTGAGAGTTTCCTATGTTCGTGTACTTAGCAGTTAAATAGAACCCAATTGAAAGAAGTAGTTTGAACGAACCGGTGAAGAAACCAACTTTTGAATGCGGATCCGAACGCATTACAGCAGTTGAAAATGCATTGAATGTACCCAAAAGACCGTCAACAGAGCCGTGAAAAAGCATCAAAGAGGAATCAAAAGAATTATCAAAGACAATTTTGTAAAGTAAATTTCTTATTGAGAAAGTTAGGACCTGAAACGCTAAATTAACTAGTAATAGCGGGAAAGGTGACAAATAAAATTAGAAGACACGGTCGTAACGTTTCAGCTGCATGTTTATTCTAAAAGCGGTACTAAGATTGCTCGAAATTGATTTGTTCAAGGCATTCGTAAGTTCCAACTGGATTAATGTGAATATAACTACAGGAACGTCTGAATATGATAGAATTTAAACAGTGAATAAGTGAATTAGAGCATCACCCACATTTTGATACAAGTTGTACAAAGATAGCTTAGAAATCTCCAAAACGACTTTGGAACGCAGAGGCTTGAACAGAGCTTTTTCAATGAACAACGTATTATTGTACTTGAACTTTTTGGAAAAAAGATGAAACATTTAAAACAACGAGAGAATAGCTGAAATTAATACTGGAATAATCAAACACGGAACAAACTTTAACGAAGAGGTATTTTGTTCTCTTAATTACGTGAAAAATACTGTCATCGTCACAATATAGAATTAAAGTACCAGTCCAAAATAATTGAGAGTCATACAGCCTCTTCCTTCAGCTCTCATTAATTTGTTAAAAGAGCTTGGAAAGTATGCAAAAGTGAACGCTATTATCAATATACGATATACTTTTTTCTCTTCCTTTGTTTGCTATCTCCATAAAATGTATGTTATAAATTCTTTCTGAACTCCAAGTAAGATAACTAACGATATTATTACTGTAGTTAGAAATCCAAATATGAACGTATATGTGAAGTATATCTTAGAGGCATTATATTTTTTTGCTTCCAGAGACTGAGATACATAATGAAAACCAGCTTCAATTACTGAATCTGAAATTATAATTGTTATTAAATTTAAGACAACATATGCTACCAAACAATCGATCAGTCCAACTTAGTTGTCCTCAATTTAATATAAGTTATGGGTTATTGTTAAATAAACAGCTGTTTAAGCAATATACAATAATGTGTCTTGCAACAAAATTTCATGTAGAGTATTCGATATTGACTGCATAATTAACTTACTATGAAATATTTGTATTGGGTCTTGAGACTACTTAGACAGTTGAGTCGAATGGATTGAAGAATCATTCATTTGAAGTGGTTACAATTAATATGTTAAGATATATAGACTATATAAACATTCAGGTTTGATTTAATGTATGATAAAATTATTGTTTAAATTATTATAATTTATATATAGATACACTTCATTCAAAATACAATATATAAGCTATTTAAAGCTATTCACGTAGTCACTAAATTTAAATTCGATAACACAAATCTATATTAAATACTGAACAAAGAAGAGGGTGATATTTACATAAATCTAGATTTGTTTATAAAAAAGAAAAGACATCACACACATAAATTACGTCTATACTATAAGTGTGAATAATAAGCTGATTCAAATGTAATTTAGAACCGACTAAACAACAGTAATACCATATAATACCTACCAACAACAAAATGTACAAAAAGTATTCTAAAGATAAGCGATCCAAAATATTGTATATTTCATATTATATTTCTTAATTATTTTTGTTTAGAAAGGAAAGGTGATATCAATGAAAATGATGACCAGTTTAGACGTAATTTATGGCGTGATTCATTTATTTCAAATTACTATAAATAAAATAAATCCTGCTTTCACTGTAATACAGGAAGAAGTCCGTATGGAACTTACTATGTAAAACAACAAAACGCAAACACAGATTTTA